>JABASD010002271.1:0-28451 GCA_019776165.1 Pogonognathellus flavescens
TCGCGCGTATAGATAGACAGATAGATAGACAAGAGAATCTTATAATATATCGTTCCGATACATAATAAGTAGGTGTGCAGAATAAATTTCACTGATGCACTAAGGTGTAAAAGTGTCATACAAGCTCTGCAATAAGGTTAGTAAAACTAGTTCAGGGTACCTGTGCCCAGTTGGAAACTACTTGGCCATTGCCTCCGTAAGTAACGAGCTCCTGAGGAAACTGAGCTACAGCTGGATCCAAATTGTTGCAAATCATTAGCATAACAGCCTTCGCTTGCAGAGTTTTTGCAGGGTACTCGTGTATTGGGTAGGCTTTAAGTGGAAATGACGGGGTGAATCGATACCTTCGGTTGACAATAAATTTTTAGTCAGATAAAAATCGAACCCGTAGAGAAATGGCAATACTATTAGAGTATGTAGTTTAATTCAACTGAAATTATTGGAAAACGGAATATTTACATGTAAATGTGTCCATAATTCTCAAGTTCCTCTTCGAATTCCTTTCCTAGCAAGGAATGAAATTCTGTGGGAAAGTAGCGAAGGGAATTCCTTACAGCAAGTTTTCTTTCTTCTTGAGACAAAGGGACTTTTCGGTGTGGAGCATGAGGAACGCTTGGATTTCTTTCCTGCTTCGGTGGTAAAGGATCTAATGGAATGCCTTTACTTAGATTTTGCAGAAAATTGAATTTCACTTTTGCTGTCATGTTTTAATTTCAGTATTTTACTAAATTTTCTAAAATAATAGTGAATTCAGTATTATGTATTGATTTCAGCAAGTAGATGTGAAGTGTCAATTAAGATAGTGAGAAGTTGAGACTAAGGCTATTAGCCGCAAGAATTTACTGCTGCAATGAGATCTTAGACTTATCTTGGTACATTGCCACATCCATTTCTTAATTACCATGTTTTCCAGCCTGTTTATTCGTTTTATGGCGTTACGCCATTCTCATTCCCCCAGATAACCTTTGGCTTCTGTGTTGCAATTTTGACAAATGTTTGTCATTGACATTCGTTACTGAAATCTATTTTCTTTATGTATCAAGTATCGAAGCAGCATATTATTATACTTAGTAAGTAGGTACGTGATGTGAGCTATAAAATGTATACGTTATCTTGTCACAATGACACTTTTAACAAATGATATTATAGTAGAGGCATATGTATACATTTATTATAATTCCTTTACACAAACATGGCATTAAATTAAGCTAGTGAATAACGAAAAACATTTTTGCTGTAACAAGGTCTCAGTTTTAGGATTCTCGTTTGTAAAAATGGATTTTTTATGTAGGTGCATACTTAGAACAGCAGTAGCATCAAAATTTGTATTTGTAGGGTCACAAATACAAAAAATAACCCGACTGCATGTACATTTCAATATACAAAACTAATAACGATAATTATCTTGCTAGCAATGCGTAAGATTCAATATTATAACAGTCGTACCTCCAGTTGCTTGAGTTGGCTCACTGCTCATGTAAAATGTACGTAACAAATTATTGCATATTTAAATGAGTATAGGTATAATAGAATCATGGTTCTACAACCTAATACACAGTAATATGTAAATCAATGGTTAAATGTTAATGTGCTATTTATTGAAAGCTCTTTTTGTGCGTAGTTATTTATTTTGTGTTCGATAACATGTTACATTATATATTTGTTTCCTTTTGAGTTAATTGACCATAACAGATACCCTACACCAGTACACTTATCGTAAGAAAAGCAGCATGTCATGTCACATGTTTTACATGTCACAGTGTTATATACATCGATGACTTGTTGTTAGTTATTTTTGAAAAGAACATCAATTAGTACTTGATGGGCTTGTCTTGATAAACTGTACTGGCCTTTCTTTCTTCGATGACTTTCTCTACGAAATCAGGTCGAGCATACATTGGTATGGCCGTCCTGTTGAATTTTAAGTAATCCAAGAAGCGATTCTCGACTTTGGTTTTCAGCCCTGAGCTATCCCAAATGTGACGAAGGATATTGGGGTCCACTTGTAACTAAAAATGTATGAGCACACATATGTAAGTAAAGGATCAAACAGTCATCTTAAATGTATCTACTCTATTTGTTGAGTCATTACGGAATCTTTATCTCCACTTCCGGACAAGTAATCTCTAATAAAATCCACCATCTTAACAGTTTCATCTCCAGTTGTCTGTACACAAATTTAAAAAATGTTTACTAGCGTCAATTTCCATTTATTGTACATGATTCTTGCGATCCTATAAAGGTATTGTGTAAGATATATAGGAGAAATGAAATGTAGGTAAGTCTAACATGTTCAGCATAAATTTTTCGGAGTTCTTTCTGGAATTGAGACCAGCGATCGTGGCAAAAAACTCCGAACCATGGTTGGCAAAAATGTTCATACAAATCAGTAACTTCCCCATTTTCCATTTTCTCTAAAAGTTTATTCAAAATGGTTTCATGCTGTCCATAAAGTCCCGCAAGATTAGAAGGAGAGAATTTCTTGAAAAGGAAAACAAAAATTGAAATATAATTTTGCTGAATTCAATTGTAACTATTTAACAGGATATAATTTTTTGTTAAAGCACCTTTCTTGACAAGCATTCCACCGCTTCAACTTTATAATAGCCATCCAGCCACAATCGAAAGTATTTCGGTTGTGGATTACTGGGTGTATCGTCCAAGGTCCCTGTCGTAATTTCTGTTCCCGTCTCGCAAGCCTCACATTCTCCCGGGCGACATCCTGACGGAACTCCGGATGGACACATGTATAGATAGTGCCACCCTCCAGGAAGTTTAGCTGCTCTTATGAAAGAACTCTTAAATTCGGGTGGAAGGACTAAATCCAATGACACAACGCTACCTCCCACATTCTGAGTTACTCTAATTACAGACTCTGCTAACTAAAAACACAGAAGAATCATTAACCCATGAAGCATAACATAAATATATTAAACATTATAGTATTTTTCATCGAATTTAATGCCTTGAAATGTAGTGCAGTAGCGATTTCTTACATTAGTTCCGATGTCTTCAGACTGGAAATAAGCGTGTTTATTCTTTTCAGCTTTCAATGACATTTGATACACAGCTGCTGGTCCTGCAGCCCACACATGGGGATCAACTGTTCTGAATTTTGTATCTATAATGATCCCCTCTCCTTCTTTGTAAAATATGTATGATTCTGTAAGAGCTGTAAAGCCATATGAAACCACATATAAGACTCTTTCACCTACTAAAGCGTATATTCTAAGTATATTTATGTGCATGGTTAATTAATAGTTTATCGTTTTCATTGTGCACATAATATGGAAAATGGCAAAGAAAAATGACTTACCCCCGACAATTATATCGTGCACCCTTTTGTTACAAAACGAAAAGAAAGCAAGACAAGGAAAAGATATTTGGTGGTTCTTCTGGGTGGAAGTGAAGAAAGCTCGCTTGACCAAAAGAGATGGCTCATCAACCCACCAGCTTTTGTACACGTATTTTTCGTAAACTTGGATTTCCAGTTTAACAAGAGTTTTCATCATAGTCGTTTCCAACTAATAAAATAAAAATATCTCATAATGAGCATCTTAAAATTATTTTTTAATATACCGAATTAAAGATTGCATTCACTTGAATAACACAAGAGGGATATTACCGTAGGGGTGACGACGTAACCAGTGTTGTATTGCCACTTCATTGCTTCTTTAGGTGCTGTCAGAAAAATAATTCTTTTTGGAGAAATGCCTAAATTTATTAACGCTTTGATACATGCCAAAGACTCTAGGCATAGTCCATGGACCAAGATGTAACCTGATAAACAGAAATATTAACACCTTTAAATTGTCACTTCAATTCTGGATTCACAACATAATTCGAAGTATAATTTCAGTTTTATGTTGTTTTTTTACATAAAACAAGGGTACATACTTACCCTCGTCACTCATTACTGATAAACCGGCTCGGAGGAATGCCAAAGCATTTGCAGCATCAACTTCTGTGTTAATGGTGAACACATTTTTCGGTTTGGGTTCATGACGACTGCAAAAATTCAAAAACACTCATGCAATTAATGGTCAACTACTTCCGTTTAGTTTACTTATGTATACATTACGCAAAATTTACACAACAATGTATGGTCACGTTTTTAGTGGTAATAAAGGGAAAATAATTACTGGAAATATCTCGATGTTTTTGGATTAACAGCGTGTTTAGTGTGTTTCATTATTGACAAAAAATGTGGATCTTCAATTTCTGGAGTTGCACAATCAGGAAGATGAAACTGAAGGCCAGGTGTAAGGATAAGAATATCATAGGGAACTACCAAGTTTTTATTGACAATCAACAATTGTTTCTGCCTGTGAAGTAATAATTAATTAGGTTTCGAGTCAGGGCATTGCACACAATACAAAGACATTTTAATACCCGCATAAATAATAGGATATTTCTACCTTAAAATTTTAGTGACCCATCCGTAACAAACATTTACCACATTTAGAAGACCAAGTCGCCTGGCCCTTTCAGCCTCACTGTTAAAAGACATGGCTTTACCTCCTTTCTTGATGAAAAACAAATCTCGTATTTTATCATGAGGTAAGGTGCCTGGAAGACCATGCGGGTCTATAATTGTCAGATGTTTGTAACTTCTGTAGGGGGATGAGATTAGTGTTTCCAAACAAGATAGCGCCGTATCGGAAGCTCCAACAATAACAATCCGCTCATTCAGATTTGATTTAGGATCAAAGGAAAATTTTATTGGAAAATGCATAACAGAAAATCCTTGATTCTCCGCAGTTATTTCCTCAGGGGGACATCGCTCATGGTCGCCTCTTTCTTTCAGGCTTAGTCCTTGAACATAATCGATTCTTTTTCGAGGTACTAAGGGAATCATGTCTTCCATATTGTTTATGGTAGTTTGATGTCGCGTTACCTAACAGTAATGAAAATATTTTGCTCAAATCACATGTACGAAACAAACAAAAGTTTACGTGTAGCAAATAAAATATAATTATTAGATTGGTTCGATCAAACATCCGGGAATTAATTTCCACCAAAAATTTGAGAGGAGGGGTTTCACTTTCACTTCTAACTTTCACTTTTGACCTTTCACCACATGAACATTAGTAAGAGAAAGTAGTGAAAATCGGTGTTTATTGAAGTATCTGTGTTTGATCGAAACTTTACGGTAGTTTAGAAATTTTAATAATCTTGCCTCATTGTCTATACAATCCGGATATGTTGTGTGGAAAAAGCAAGTTTTTTCTGTTATTCTAAGTATTTCCTTCAAGAAAAGTTTAGAAAACCTCTGAAAAATAGGATTTAATACAAAATGATGCAGATATAATTGTGTTTCATGGTGAAAATCCACGTAAGTGTATCTGTCCACATTATAATTGACTTGGTAGGTATCCATCTGTTTGTCAGAGCTTTAGAATGAAATTTTAGAAATTACGATATTGAAGCACATAATTTTACGGATTTTTGTAAAATCGAATTACTGATTCTCATACCTAACAATTGCAAGACCAATGATAGGTTTATCAGGGTGATTTGTTACAACAGCAACAAAAGCCTTCATTTTATCTCGATCAATAGATGCTATAGATTCCTCGTAGTCTGTGTATACTTTATATTTATCATATAAGCTTGCCACAAGATCCTGAACTTTATTCGAATCCCTTTCTTTTGATTCGCGTACAATTATGGTGGAAGTTAATGATGCACGGTGCAAAACAAAGAGTTCTCTGGAATATAAAGATTGCTTGCGAGGAGACACTCTCTGTGCACAAAACAAAGATACACATTATGGAACAAAGGTCGACGAAAAGATCCCTAGTAATTAAACTGCACTGTTTCAGGTTTTGAAGTTTTCTAATGAATTATTATTATTAATCTTACAACAAATTCGTTAATCCAGTTTGGTTCTTTCGAACCAGTAGGAATCGTCGCAATCAAATACTCTCGATTTGGAAAGTTCTGAAATGCTCCGTAAATCATATCTCTCATTCTGAAATTGTAAAATACATAATTCGAGGTCTTAGCATGTTAAGATCATATAAAATGGTTAAGAATAGTTGAATGTTGGGGCAGTATTTGATCTAAATTATTTGTATTACCTCATTCGATACTTTGGTTCAAGAGCGCAGAGCTGAATGGCAATTGCATTAGGAATCCCATGATACACAGAGTTATTTACTTCAGAAAACATTTTCAAGGGTAAGACCTCCTCATCTGCCAAGGCCCTTGGCAAGCATTGCAATATTGAATCATGAAGAAAAATTTCTGCTTCTTTAAGTAGAGCTGCATACTTGTCCGATAATTGTTCGCGATCTGTTTCCAAGTCCAGATCTTGGTTTTCCACAAAATCTAAAACCTGTTGAACTGAATCTACGATATCTGCTTGAGCTTGAATAGCCCTGGGCCAATCTTTTGAATCGTCGATTTCTTCTGCCATTTCCATCTCTGCCTCTTCGCTTTCTCCGGAATTTTCATTTTGTTCCTCGCTACTTGTTGATGAAGATGAATTACTTTGAGACTTTTGAGTCTCCATCAAATCTGGCCCATCCGATTGGTCGCCATTGGAACTGTGAAAACTTAATGTTTTATTACTGCCCGAACCAGAACTCAGGGTAGGATTTCCACTGTCACTGCAGCTAATGTACTCGTTGTCGGTCAAACTTCTGACTTCACTGACGCTTCCACTTTTATGACTTCCACCACTTGCACTTTTACTGCCTTCACTTTCGTCACTTTCACTTAAACTTCCAATACTGCCAATACTTCCGATGTCACTGCCGCTGTCACTGCGAACAACACTACTCCCTTGCTTGCTAGACTTTTCACCCGTCTTCTTACTGTGAGTACTTAAACTGCTTTCACTGTGACTGGTTCTTCCGTCCACTTTTGAAGCTGTAGTATCTTCTACACATGTTTCGTCACTCCCACTTCTGAAGATTTTAAAAACAAATAATTTTAAAACTTTCGCTTTAAACGTTTATAATGAATAAATTATAATTTTAAAAAATTACGATGATATTTCATCGTCTAATGTCGGAGGAATGTAAGTTTTGTCTTCTAATTGATCTTTTTGCTCTCGTTTCTCAAGCTCAGATTGCATTGCTGCTGTGGCATTATCATCACCATCCTCCTCTTCATCAGCTTCTTCCAATAATTTTTCCAATTTTTTTGTGACCTCTTCTTTCGAGTCTATTGGGTTGACTTCCGTTATTTCTTGCTCGTATTCTGGAACAATTTCTACAGCATTTGACGGAGTTCTCAGAAGTCTCGGTTCAGGCAAAACTTTATAACGCTTTGCGTACGTATCTAATCGCATTTTGTCACATTTCACATGAGCCATTTCCGTTAGTTTCTCTGGATCCAATGTAATTTTCCCCAAGGGTTCCACAATTATACGAGAAAGATCCTGCTCATCATCTGTTACCAATACCGGTCGATTAAAATTATCTTCCACTAAATCTGTACTCAAACAGTCAGTCTCCGACAAATCAAAATCCATTCTGAAACAAATTTTTGAAGAACCAGTCATTATATATTTATACCGCTATTTGCAATACACGCGTTAGTTAAGAATCGTTTTAAAATCCCTCACGTGCTCATAACAGGAGTGACATTCACGGAATCTTTTGGATGAGGCTTGAAAAGTCCATGAAACGATTCTAGTTGGAAATATTTATTAAGCAATTCATAATCAATTTCTGTCGTGACTGTGATCATCCCTACAGCCACCGCGTCAAACTGCGCAATAAAAATCAGAAATTCTTCATATAATTGTTAAGAGTACAGGGTATAGATTTTTATCGTATTCGAATATTATACCTCAGCCACAACACTCTGATTATTTCTATCTGCCAAAGCGATGACATCAGTCAATATCACTTTACCAAACTGACTCATGAGAGTTGCTTCATCTAATGGCAATAATGGTTCCAAATCATCAAGGTCGTGCTCACTGTATAGTAAAACTTAATCAGAGTGAGGAATTAAGGATGAATGTCTTAATTTTCATTTTCTATGATTTGGTGTTACCGTCCTTCTCGGATCACCATGTGAGGAAACATTACATCCTTTTCATACACAAATAACTTAAATCTCTGATCCGGTCCTGTGTACATCATCGTTTTGGATAGGGGCGTAAAGAGAAAGGCTTTAAAACGAACCATTCATCAATTAGTAGTTTAATACTAGGTTAAACTTGATGCAGCATGCATAAACCGTAGGGACAGTATCTGATTATTTCAAATGTAGTTACTTACCTCCTTCATTATACTTCAGATAGGGAGATTCAAGTAAAATATATTCGACTGAAGAACAAGCGTTGAAAGTATTAGCTATAACTTTTGCTAAACTGATTTCCACAGGAACTTCTTGGCTGGATACAAAGAAATGGATGAAAAGTGTATTTACCGGAGTCATGGGCTGAGTTCGAGTGTCACGTTTCCATTTTCTCTCAGTTATTTTAATTGCTGGGTTCATAGGGACATCTGAAAAGCATGCGGCAGCAACAACCAGATCTGGTTCTACTACATCCGCTATGACCAATGAAAAGCACGACCTTTCACTGTTAAAAAATTATTGACCTTTTTTAGACTAGGCAATTACTATGTATTTTATTTTTCAAATGTCCTATATACGTCATATATTATATAGCTTATACAATGATGAACTGGTACAAGTCTTACTAAAGCTTCCCGATGTCAACACTTTGGAAAACTTTCTTAGTTTCTTCATTGATTAGGTATTCTACAGCTGTGACATCCACAGGTTCCATTTTTCTTGCAATAAAATCATTTTGTTCTACAGCGGAATATAAAGTCTCCGTGGGCTCGAATTCAGGATTTTCTATCATTCCGAAATTATTTGAAGGATCGTCCATTTTGGACTTCGCCGCTGAAGGGGACGACACTAACGTGTTTTGGCTATTCACATTAAACTCCATGATCCTATATCTATATCCACCTAAGTTTCAATACTCACAATGAGGAACTTTGCATACATAAAATACTATGCGTTTCCTGTTTTTCTCTGACTCTTGCAGAAACATTCCATATTGATGCTGGATGAACAAAAATAATCATATTCTTTTAGTTGATAACCATTTGTCGCATCCGTGGTAAACAAACCTTGGACATACCTAACTTCTATATTATATATGCGAATGAAAATTTTCATGGCAACATCGGATATGTTTACCCTTTCTCGTATCAACATTTATAACTCTAAAAGAATCAGAACAGAATAGGAAATGTAATTATTTAACGAGGCTACTTGATATGCCTTGAGTTTACATGAGTTTGAAATAGTTGAGATTTTTGTATATAAAGGGAAAATTCTACATTCTATTCACAATATTATGTAGATTTGCTGAGTTGCAATAATTTCTAAGCAATAATGTAATTTTGCCTAAAAATGAATTTCGATGTTCTGTTCCTTGATTTGAGAAACATTTTATTTATTATATGTAACATGCAAAATGAGTCATACAAGAAGCACGTACGTATACCTATGTCCTATGTGTTTAAGAATGTGTACACATTTTATGCACCTACACATGTATGTGGTTTATGTAAAGGTTATGTACCTACGCTACGTAATGCATTTATAGCTGTGTTTGGCTGTATGTAGAGGGTAAAGTATGTACATACATAGGTTGCTTTATCTCTACCACCTCGTTGTATCATCACATGCACATGTGAACGATTTCACATTCTTGCTTCAGATTCAGTCCACATAACACATAGAAACGAAAGAAGAAATCAGCTGGATTCAAATTGTTTGCAGTTGGTTTTGTGCCACTTTGTGACTCTAATTGTGATTGTGACTCAATTAATGTCTGTTCTGTTGCATTTAGTTCCTTGTTTTATTATGTTTTGTGTATTGCTAATTAAACCAGTCTACGTAGTTACATAAGTGAGACTGGGTTCCAGCGAAATAAGGAAAGGCATAATATGAGTAAGCGAGCTTTATATTTAAATATTTATTAAAATCGATTTTAACTCTAAAATATTCATACAGAAATAGTAAACACACTGAAATGAAGAAGGTAAGTAGTGGGAGTAATAAATTATAGGGGCGGATATTCTGACTTCAGACTTAAATTGATCAGTGTGTGTAGATTTTTGTCAACATAGTGCAGCATAATATTAAGTAATTGTGAATTAGGAGTTGTGATTTATGGGATGTGTTTTCACAGACATACTCTTTTAATGTATTGATCTGATTACGATTTGTAAGTGTAATTGTAATGTAGGTCAAGTAAAAAGTTTTGCTTGAGTACTGTTTGAAGCAGTTGCTTTGATTTGACTGTACTTAATCCAAACGTAGTTCAAGATTTAATGAAGGATACTATTATGGTGTATTGATATGGTATTCTGAGCATAGAATGATGTTATTCACATTTTAATGAAATTACATTACTGAGACAGTGCATGATAAAACGATACAGTATGCTGAATCTCCAGTTTAGGTTCAAGCTTTGCAAGAGGTTTAAATCTTAAAGGTATTTTAATGAGAAGGGCAGCTGTTTCACTCTTATAATCCATGGTAAGCAAAAACATGGAAGTTAGATGTCTTATATCTATATATGAAGTGTATTCTCAGTCAGTTATTTTCCTATCAAGATAGATAAGAATTAATATCACTTGTGGAAATAAAACAAACATTATTTGCACTGCTGCGCTGTTGCTGGCTAATTCCAGAAGGGGATCCGCGTACTTACTTCGCTTCACTTATTGTGGTGAATGCAGTAAATGTACATAAAATTTTCAGATTATTGACATTTAATACGGGTTGTATACATCATCGTAACATAACCTTAACATAAGATGAGTAATTGTGTACTTCAGTAATGATTTTTGTTTATTTTGTTTTATGTTTTACAGATAGATTAAAAGTCCATTGCCGTATGTAGTTCAGTCTGCAAAAGTGATTCTCAAGATCCAGTTAACAATAAGAAAGTCCAAGCTTAAATCATACAACTCGTGTGACGCTTACGACATATTATTGTCCGTTTTTTTTACTACTTGCTCAATACTCACTCAAGATCTGTCCATTTAAACCGTTCCAGTTCCTATAACAAAAGAAAGAGAAACCAAGCTGGATTCTACTGAAATCTCATGACGCAGCAACTGTAATGATAACAGTTAACGCGTAAAGCGTAAACAATCCTTTCTACGAAGGATCTCAAAAAACAAATTGAAAATTGAACCTCTGTGATTCGAAAATTGATAGCATTATAGTCAGGAGTTCGTACAATTCAAAACTGTGAATCAAAGAACAAATAATATTGAATTATGGAGACTGATTTCCTCATTAACAGTAGTGCGAGTCAAAAGAGGTCTGTTAACATCTATAATATTTGCAAAATTATTTTTTAACAATTTGCATCTAGTTAACTGAACTTAATGGTTGTATTTTTCATTTAGACGTCCGTATCACTACAGTCCTGGAAACAATTTAGACCCGGCAGCCATTGTCCCCGGTGGAGGCACTGCAAGTGGTTCAGCCAGTATAAACAATAGCACTAATAATGACCCTTGGTCTGAAAGAGCGAATTATAGCAGATATTTGTACTACAGTCGTCTCAGACGGAGTATCCCTGATATTGATGACGGTGTTCTTCTTATACCTCCTCACGTTCTACCCACAGAATTTTTCTACCCCCAGTTTATTAAATCCTCCGATGGAAAGCAAAATAGCATAATTACAATGTAAATTATTTTTCAGTACAAAAAATACAAAATACCTACATACTGTAAAATGTACATTCAATTCCAACTTCATCTTTCATGTAAATTGTGCACAATGTAATTTAATAAAAATTCTACTGCGATTTTTTCAGATTTGCTGTGTGGAATACCATGATGGGAACATCTCTTCTAAGTATGCCATGGGCTATGGAAAGAGCCGGAATCATTCCTGCAGTTATTCTTCTAACTTCTGTTGCTGCTATCTCATTTTACACAGCATACAGAATGCTCCAAGTTTTCGAAGCAAATGGTAAACAAAAACAGTTTCTGGTTTTCTGTCTTTAGAGTTTTTATGCAACCAATCTTACAAATTGATATAAATATTCTAAAAAAGTAAAAGTATTGTGTAATAAATGTTTATATTTTTTTTAGAAAATTCAGTTATAACGGATTTTGCAGTTTTGTGCAAGCGACTTTTAGGAAGATGGGCCCAAGTGATAGCAATTGTGTTCTCCGTACTGACTCTTCTGGGAGCTTCAATTGTTTATTGGATTCTCATGAGCAACTTTCTTTTTCACACTGTCGATTTTATTCATAATGCCATTGATAATCAGTCAACTGCCTTTAATCACTCGGAGTCTGAAGGTTGGTTCTTTCATAATGATACATGTCCTTCATAATTGTACTATATTGCTATTTATATTTTCAAGAGACATTCATTCATTGTTTCATTTATGATTCCACTAGTATTCTGTCCATCGGACAACTCAACAGACGATGATGATGCTCATTCAAATAGTGTGTTTTACGAAGTATGGGATTTACACAAAACAGTGCCATTTTTTCTAATCGCACTGTTAGGACCTATTGCTTGCATTCGTTCGCCAACTTTTTTTACAAAGTTCAACTCGATTGGTAAGAGTTTTTTCAAACAACAAATTCATTCATTGAAGATGTTTCCATTGTATAGCACAAAGAATGATGATTGCTGTACATTTTACATTAAGAACAATATGTTTCTTTGCAGGAACTCTGTCCGTGGTGTATTTATCAGTGTTTGTAATAGCAAAATGGGCCAAGTTTGGAATCAATATAAATGTAACAGACAGTGACAGCTTATCGTATACCCCACTTTATAAATCAACTTGGCCAGCCCTTTCCGGAATGCTGTCTCTGGCATTTTTCATACACAATTGCGTTCTAACCATAATGAAAAATAACAGAGTGCAGAGAAACAACGTAAGCACTTTCGCTTCCTCTGCTATTTTTACCAAAGAGAATTTTTGTATGGCTGAACATGAGTTAATAACTTAATTTGATTTATATTACGCAGAGACGGGATCTTGGAGTGGCCTTCATACTGGTTGCCTTAACGTACTTTGTCATTGGTGGGATATTCTTCCTAATTTTCCCATTAGACAAAGAATGCATCGACGATGTAAGCCAACGTTCTCATAATGTTTAAGAGTCTCAAATTAGTCATATTCTATACACCATTAATTCTAAATGACAGCAACCTAATTGCTTATTTAATCATTTACAGAATTTCCTTAACAATTTTCGCTCATTTGACATATGGACGTTTACCGCCCGGATCTTTCTCTTTTTCCAAATGGTGACTGTGTTTCCATTAATTGTGTATATTCTCCGAGTTCAAGTGTGCTACTCACTAACAAAGCAAGAACCAACGTTCATGCAAACCTTCTTTGCCAACTTAATCATCATAACTATCTGCATTTGTTTTGCAATGTTCTTACCGAAGATCGGAACGATTATTCGTTTCACGGGAGCTTTATGTGGTCTTGTGTACATTTTCATCCTGCCGATATGTTTATATCTTCGTTGGCAGCAAAACATGGGAACGCTCACTTACATGAACACTTTTGCACATCTCGCTCTATTATCATTAGGTGTTATGAACTTTGTCTTACAATTTGTAGTATCTGACTAGATTAGACTTGTGGCAGAACAGAACTTAAGTAAGTAGAAATAGTAGTCTCATGTTTACTCTGTCCTTCAAATATTGTCATTACTACAGATCATTATATTATTAAATACATACTTGGTAGAGTCAAGATCATATTATCGCTACTGCTGCATTTTGCGTTGTACTCAATAATAATGAAAGCTAATATTCGTATGGCTAATAATATTTATGTGAGTGAGTATTCTGTGTATGTAGAATATTATCTTTATTACTCACAATTAAGTGCTTAAACGTTATCTCTGTTTACATGTAGTAAGATATTAAAAAATAAAGAACTGAACTGACTACTATAAATGTTGTTCGTTAAATAAATGTAATGAAATGGAGGAATGTCGTGTTTGTATAAAATTGCTCATGTAGTTGTCCTCCGCCCATAGGCAGAATCATAAATTACGTTTCGTTATTGGAAAAACAGACGGACATCGTTTTGAACCTTGTGAAGATGACGTGGGGTAAATAGAATTTTAGTTCAATGTAATTGTTTGTTTATTTCTGTCGTGTGTGTGTCTTGTTTATTTGAAACCACACTTAATGTTAGAAATAAATATTGGAATGGAAGATAAGATTCAGATCCTACAAACAGCTTCATTCTTGTTGTTGTCTCAGTTGTCTGTGTGACTTGTATATATTAAGTCATTTCTTTGTATGTATTAGTTGTGTTATATATAGTTGCATTGATATTTGTACTGTTACTGTATACAGTACATAGTAGTTACGTTATTATTATGTCTTTTACACAAGTGTAAAATGTAAAGGACTTCCTTAATCCTTACCCATAATGACTGACTAGGATAATTTGCATGTGCCATAGTTTATGTAGTACGTATAGGTACACGAAGTTATGTAAAGTGTGTGGGTAAATGATTAAAGAAACTTGTTCTTATTACTATATAAACATTGTTCTAATTAAGTCAGGCAAATGAATTTACAGTTTTTCTAAAGATGATTAAATAAGTAGGTACCTATACCTATTAATATATTTGTATATACGTTTTCGCTATTGATAAGCTATTTGTATAAGATTGATTGATTGAATATCAAGGTAAGAGTATGTAGGTATTACCAATTTGATACTACCAAATAAAAGGTTGCAATAATATTACTTATAAAAGTAAGGTACTGATAAATTAAGCTTTTGTGTAGGTTTATACAAATAATATTATTGCAATGACTTGTCGTGTCGTCTGCAGTTAAATTTCTTAAGCCTAGTCTACCAATCGTTTAGTACAGCCACTTCGATAATTAATAATATTATTAGATGCATTTCTCTTTTGATGATAATATGAGCAATGCGGCATAGTCAGGTCGTTAAAATTTCTCTTGATATTGATATTTCTGATTACATTGATGTTCTTGTATAGTATGTCAGTTTTCGTGTATATATTTGTAATGCAGACTTGGTCGCAATAAAAGTTACGTGTGTGTCATAAAAATTGTCTGGGCGAATTATTTTTAGACTCAAATTGTGATTCCGTCTCAATCTCAATGTCAATGTAAATAGAGTGAGAACAAACTTATTGTTTTACAGATAGAAGCGTGGCGACTGATGTGATATCAAACCTGAGTACCTCTTTAAGTATAAAGACATGACATAAATGTAGTACCTATTTCTTTGATTGTCTGTCTCGACCAATATTATTGCATGTCTTCTTGTGGTGAAAAAATTCAGAAACTTGATAGTCACAAACACATGGAAAAATAATAACTTTCTCAAGGACTGACAAACAAGATCAACCTAAACTCAACGTTGTCGTACTCTCTTCTACTTACTTTTAGGTAGGTGAAAGGAATTTCCGAATGCAAAGTTTGTCTCAGAGTAAAGATGTCTGAGTGTGTGAGTCGAGTCGGATGAGGAATTTGAGACTTGGTCATGTCGGTCACAGTGATGATGCATGAAGTGAGCTTATAATACAGATATAATACGATCGTATAACTTTGGACCGTCCAATTGAGTGTTTTGAATTTTGATTAAAGCATACCTAAAATAGAACTTGTTTCATGCTTCAAATATGTTTCTACGTGACAAATAGACGTGTTATTCATAATGTATGAGACTGAGCTTTAATACGTGACACAGGAAAGGTTGTATAAATTCGCATATAATATACACAAGAGAGGATATCCAAACTGTACACAGGAAATTATGAAAAGATAATTCTGTTCTGCAAAATACAGATATTTTACTAAGAGAACGTGAGTATGTCAAATTATAAGTACAAAACATAATGACTATGCCTTGAATTTCAGTTTAAATATATGTCTATTTTCTTTTTTATGATAATTTTGCCCTTCCTCCAGTTTGCTGATATTATACTTTACCTATAGGCAGGTACTATATAAAGTATATAAGGATATTGTTATGTAGCTGTGAGAAAACTACATAAGTAAGAAGAGAGCCTTTTTCGAGAATAAAAAGCAATCGCGTTGGAATGAATGAAGAAAAGAAGAAAGCGTCATTGAGGAGAAAGAGTAAGAAGGAACTCTGCAGACCTTTGTTATTTATGCGTAACTGAGAAAGAATGTGCAACCAATTTGGTTGGCCTGAGACAGAGTGATTTCCTTTTTCGTCTTGCCAGTTATTATTAGTAGAAGTTGTGTGACGTGATGAAACTTTAATTTTCCCTTGGATCCAATGCAACCACACAATATCTGTCTCGTATAATTTTATATCGATTTTCGTCTTACAATTAGAAAACGGCACATGGTGAATCCTTATGTGAGCATGCATGCGAGTTGCAACGGTCTGTTTATTAGAATTGAAGATATTTGCATACATTGAACTGTCTTGCAATTTAAGTAAATACTTTGATAGTATCATAAACTACCTATATAAACTATTACTATATTACTAAAGTACATCTATGATTTTTATCAGTATAGCAATGCCAGTGCATCACATGCCAGCCAGAGCCAACCGATTGGACCTCACAGTCATACGCCATATTGTTTCCACAATGCTCATTTTGTGCTTTAGTATATAAACGGTGAACTTTTGCATCTGCCAAATCTGCATGCTATATGATTTCTAAAGAAACAAGAGAGAGAGAGAACAATTGTAGACACAAGAATTGAAGTATTACTCAAAAATTACTTTACTTGAGACATTCAGCAAGTTTTTATTATTCTCTCGTACCTCATTGAAATATGACTACAAAATTGTACCATGAATGAACCTACATTGCTTTTAGTAAGTATATAATTTATATTCTTATTATAACACATTCTACTTGACCATAGAATTATAATTAAGTTGACTAATGTAAAAGTTTTACTTACCCAACATGGTAGTAAAAGTAGTAGGTAATATTGTATTGTATTCATACGCAATACAATAAATTACTAGAAATGAACTGGCAACCTCACGTTGGAGCTTGGATATAATATTATACATGGGTGCTAGGTGCCTATTGGAACTTGCATGGGTATTAAGATTAGAGCTTGAATTACCAATAAGTAATTTTAGAGCTCAACCTTTTGTTCGGGAAATGTTTGCTGACTTGGGACAAAAAGCATCAATACATCCAACTCCAACACTCCGTAATCGAGGGAATGAGGGTAAATTGATTTTGTTGTACAATTTGTTTTATATAATATGGTAACTACTACCTAGTACCTACAGTACCTAATACCTACATACTACACATCAAACATATACATTACATCAAATATCACATTACGTGTGTGCGCGTCGTTAATCTATAGTACTTTTCTTGTCTTCTGTTACTGAATTTAAACCTCTCAGTTATCATAAACCAAAAACCACTTATAACTACGGGTACGGGGTAAACTGAGCTAACATAAAAATCTCTCTAGCTTAGCTTATAATATAGCTACATTACATAATTATGTAACTAGGTATTACATCAAATGTCTCCTAAATAGTCTTACAGTAAAAATCAATACCGGATGATATACGAATTTACAATTAGATAAAAGTATTTCCATTTATATTTCAAAATTTTCAAGGAATACTTATAATATAATGTATGTACTTATTTTGTAGTACCCGAAGATGAGACAACTTTGAAACTTGTCTTTTACATTAGCCTATATTATTTAGAATGATTAGATACTTATACTGTACATGTACTAGACAATTACAAAATAACAGTGCGGATTTTACATTACGTGTTACACACTTGCAACGATGTAACTACTTATAACCGTGTCGAACACCACAAAACTCACCTTGAATTAATTGTATTGTTGTGGTTGTGGCTAGTAATTAGGATGAAAAATTTGCAATAAAATGTCGAATTTGTTTTCCTTCGTATACAAAGAATACATACCACTTGTAAATCTCCCATTGCCCATTAATGAGTTCTACAAATGGCGCATCAAGCATTATGACTGAAATAATTCCTCTACAACTTCTGATTGTAGTGTAATCTTGACTCTTGACACCCCTACTCAAGAAATTTAAATATGTCAGTTGTACATGCATGCATTATGATAATTGCATTACATATATATAATAGCGTATATAGTATATAAGATAATTAAGTGCAGTAATAAAATGTACATGATATTTAAATGTAGAATATTTATAATTGAGACATTTAAGGTAAATTGTTCACTCTGCAATTCAAACTGGTTTAAATTACTCCTTTTTCGCAGAGGTAGTACCGTATACACTTTAAGACAATTTATAGCTTAAGACAAATAGCGTATATCTAACGTTACCCCAATGAATTCTCATGCAACATTTATTGTGCAGTAAGCTGTACACAAACCTGTGTAGTAACGTTCAAATGAGATTCTACGACCACAATAAACATTTATCTGGTGGATTCATAGGAGATCCAGATGGACATTGAAAAATGTTACCAAATTGCCCGTTGTTTTGCGCAACACCCCAAGTTCTGAATTGTCCTGGACTATGTGTATCCCTCACGTACTGCTCGTATCCTTCTTTATTTAAGACTTCACACCAAATCTGGCAAAAATTAATTTATGGTTAAACACTACAAGACATTCTTCATTTTCGTGACGCGACCACCATCATGAGAAAATGACACTGACACAGTGTCGTTTGTTTCACCCAAGCATATTACTTCCCCAAGGCACTTTTCACAACTACACCGTTAGAATAATCATTATAGCTTCGCACATTGCGCTTTATTTACTTTAGTCTTTTGATTTATTACCTGGCCATATGTCACATAGAAAAGTTGTGGAATAGTAAAATTGACTCCAGCAAGTCCAGGTTCAGGTCCATGATCTTTGCTCCACATTTGATAGGCTAGCCAGGCATGACGGAGAGCTGCATTGTCGCATACGTTATCAGCCAATGTCTCATTCCCATCTACGAACTGTTGTATCATGGGCATTTTAAATTTTGCATATTGGTCTGCAAAACAGATTGCTTGTGTTTTAAATGAGGCCAAGACATCATCGGGCCACCAAGTCGTTGTAAAATTCCCATCTTTGTCATAATGGCGACCTTTCAACACATAAATGATTAATAAATGAGTGCATTACACTATCAGCACAAATAAATCGCGTAAAGAACTATAAATTTTGTTTAATGTTTTCCATTTTATCCTAATCTCAACAACAACAAAATTTATGAGGCTACTGATACTATACTTGTACTTGTAAATGAGTCATTTACTGCATGAGATCATTTCATTATCAAAAACGAAGTTACAACCTTGATGATCAAAGCCATGAGTCATTTCATGTCCGATAACTATTCCCAAGTTGGCAAAGTTCAGATACATTGGATAATCTTCCTCAAACATCGGGTACCGTAATATCCCCAATGGAATTACTGTATAAATATGACGTAAATATTAAGCTCGCACTTTCAGCAGTACTTTGTAATGCTATACTGATATGAAATATGTACAAATACAAAAGTTGAGAATATTGTAACAATCGTACCGATTTCGTTTGCTGTGGGATTGTGAAAAGCATTTGCAACCATGGGTTGTACAAGCCAATCCCTGTACACCACAAAAGTTAATTAGTAATTTCATAGGTCCTTGCTTATATAGGTAATTTCGCACATCATGCATTGTACACATGCAAACTGAAACTGAAGGTATAGGCAATGTTGTATAAGCAACAACTACAGCGTAAAGAAATTTACTTGTCTTTGTCAACAGGTCGATTAACTTTGCGGATTTCTTTGAAGACTTCATATTTCCTCAACTTGAGAATGTTCATCAGAAAGTACGTCTCATTAAATTCCAGCTGTAAGCATTCAGGTTTAATTAACTTTATATTTTATGAATCCATTTGAAGAGTTTTATATGCGATAATTTTGTAAAACATTGCAGAAAGCTTTTTAATGTCTAACACGCTACAGGCGAGTGAAAGTTTCAAGGTTGCTTTTACCCCGTTGTATTCGTTTTCTAGTGCCACAGGGTCCATAATGTACGGTGGATATCCAATCTTACTTCCCATGTTTTCCAACTGTGTCATTTGAAACAGTATTTCAGTATTAATCCCGGAATGAAAATGACACCATTCCTTAGATAGTGCACGTACGGGCTAGGCAATGAGTGTATAAGCACGATATAACAAATTAGGAGCTTACCTTATCAACAATATCTTGTTTAAAACTGTCCGGAAGCCATTGCTGTTCGTGGATCACTTGTACATAAGCCTTTTTGAGGTAATGAATCAACTGTCTAACTTTGTACTCTGTGGAGTTCTTGTAATTTTCTTGTACGTACAAATAGGCAACTGCCATACCGAATCCATCATTCACAATGCTAGCACATTGTTTCCATCTATTTTATCGCAAATTCACACAAACACACAATTTCAAAGATAAACTGCCATTGTAAATCATAATTTTACTGTCTGCTTCGCCTTATACACCAATCATCATCATCATGTTACACAACAATGTGTATGATTAATACTATTTAATACTATAATGACAAAGAGAAACAGTAACAACTATAAGAGAGCATTTATAAGAACATGAGAGTTACCTTGAAAGATAAAGCCGCTCTTCGTTCGTGTCTGGAACATCTTTCATGAATTCCATCCAAATCTGGAGAAACTTATTTCCCAAAAAAGGCATGTAGCGGAAAACAAAGCGCCATACCAAATAGTTCGTCACAGTTCTACACAATATTCAATAATATCAATAATTAATTCCTTCGGACCTTGTCACTCATTTTCATACCTACTCTTAAACAACAGTACATTCTGTAGCATTACCTGCTATCTGAGCTTTCGAGTAATGTGATCAGACCAGGAAAAAATTCCGAACAGTGGAAATATACAGGCATATCACCTGTAACATTTCTACTGATATTTAGATTATCAAAAATGTTTTGTAACAATCGAACCCAGTCAAGCTGAAACGTGAAAAGTTAAAAAATTCAATTAGGTACGAAAAGTAATTAACATTAAAAAATCTAAAATTAAAGTTGAAACAATGTAAATCATACTTGTGGAACCCTCGCTTGTATATCAGCCACTGAAACACGACCGTAGTCTTCCTCCGCTCCGTCCAAATCAAATCCGTCAAAATGACACTTGGATTGCTGAACAAGCTGTTACAGAACAAATATAAAGAAAGTGAATGACAAAATATTGAAAAAATGAGACATAACAACCCAGAGGATTTCAAAAATCAATTGCATGAACATGGACATACAACATTTTATGTTATTATTCCATACTTTCGCAAAATTGGTTTCGAATTCCAGGATAGACTCAACATCCGAAATAACGGTTGGGCTTCCCTGACTTAAAATGAGAATGGACTCTAAAAGAAGTCTTTTGTAGGAGCGTAGATATTTGATGTAGTCAGGATTGGTGGTATTGAGGAAAAATGATTTAGCCATCGCAGGTTCCCCCTTAAAGAACTATGAAAATAAAAACAGAAAAAGCACAATGAAGGACATTCATGAGAGAGAAAATAAATAGAGCGTACATACATCATGTTGACAAACCCATTAAATAATGTTTGTAGTAATTACTGTACACTCAGAGCTTCTATAATGCTTCGGTGCATTTTTCTCTAAGAATATTCTGAAGATTTTTATGTGTTCTTGTTGCCTGTAAGGGAAATGTTGATTGGAAGAGAAAGGGCTGATGGTGTGTAGTTAGAGAAAGAGGAAACACTTGGACTTGCCTGGAGTAAGTATTTCGTGGGATCCACTTCATCTGGGGTAACATAAAGCTCAAAGATGCTCTGAACTTGATGCGTGAAAAGCTGTCCCAGAAGACGTTCGACATTGTATTCGGATCGGTTCCACTGACTTCCCTGGAGAATTGGCCAGTGCCCAATCCCTTCTGCACTTAGCACAGAGTAAATCGGCAAATGCTTGTAGTCGCTGTAGTGTGATGTTCTGAAACTATTGTGCATGCACGATGTGTACAGTTGGCGAGCTTTACGGATTGCCACGATTTCTGTCTCACTCCCAGGCCGGTCTATCAGCTCTGTGGGATAACAGTTTCCATTACCAATAGCCAATAGCAAGTTACGCGTGACATCACAAGAAGGATACGTTTCATTTTTCATCTCAATGTCAATCACTTAAGAATAACTGCAAATGGTACGTACCACTGAGAAACTATACCAATATTTATTGCCACAAAGACAGAAAAGCAGCAAACAGACCAATGCTACATCACACTAAGCACCGATCTACAAGCAGTCAACTTGTACCAAACTTTTTGTTCTGACAGCATACACTAAGTAAGCGATCGGAATTTACAGGGTTTAGGAAAGTCCCATTATTTTGCAATTCGTAATCTTTTATTGAGCCATGTGAAAACGTTCGCAATTGCATGATACGATGAGTCAAAAACCGGTACGAGTGACGAGTACTAATATAACATAGATATATATTTTTTATAGATTGTATATCACATGTACATACTTCTTTTTAACACAATATGCCTACAGAATTATAGATACACAAACACACGTATATTATAATTACACATAAAGTTGTTTTTAGTTAATCATCATGAAATCTTTAAATTTTTGCCTTAATTTGACTATTCTGCCTACTCTAGTACCTCTACCACCACGACCACCATCCTGTCAAACCGAAAAGAACAAAATGAATTTATCAATCTTCCACACCAAATTGATTTATCTCAATCATATTATTATTCATGAAGATTATATATCAGGTATACAAACTTTCTGAATTTCTAGTGTAGTGAATGAATGTTAAAACCCTGATAAGGAATTTTCCTGAGAACTGTTTTATGGAAACCCTGTCGAGTGTTTGAATTAATATGTCTACTTTTGTGACAACCTTCACCCAAAGTAAACTTGTCGTATTTTGTTCTTGTCACTTTGGCAAACCCTGTCAAACTCGTTTCATGTAATAAACACAAGAGACAAAGGAGACATAACATCTATTCTCGGTTTCCATCTTCACGGGCATGAACTGACCTAGATCTACATTTACTATATAGGTTGATGTCATACAATCAGAACAGATTGCGATTACACTGGTCCAGAAATGAATTAGTAATACGTAGTAGCTTAGCTACCTATATTATACAAGTTACCCCAAGTGGATATTTTGTGGTCTTGTGGGCCAACTTTATAACGGGTATCATTCATCCTGCAGGTTCCTCCTTGTACATGGAATGACTCTCAACTAAAAATAAAAGTACGGCCATGCAAAACTTTTAAAAAGTATGGCTTTGCATTTAAAGTGAGAAAGTAGTGTCATTGTCAAACCAGAAACAGATTTGCCTTATGTAGATGTGCTTTGAATAAAGTCTTTCTGATCGCTGTCTTCCGCCTGCCTTCACAGTTCAATTTTTATCTCAGTATAGTTCGAGTGTATGGAATAAAACTAAACTGTATTTACTTATCTGGAACCCATTTTTAATTGTGTACTTAGTTATTAGATTGAATTCGCTACAAAGAGAATTAAAGCATTGGTTAATGAATAATTACAAAAACCGCCGTCCGGGTGTGTATATAGGGAACCATCTAACCATGGTTGATAATTATGTAGGTTAATTTACTTTGAAATTGTGTAGCAGATCAACATGCACGTGCTGCTACGCAGAAACCAGTCTCTTTGATAATTTACATTTTTGAGCATACAGATCTTTTGTTTCAATTTTGCAGACAGACTTAAGAAAAATGAAAAGACTCTCTCAACAGTTCAGTGGAATAAAGTAAATAATGCAAGCGGAAATAATCTGCACGTGGAAGTATAGGAGTTTATTAAGCACATAGAAAAATGATACACATTACCAACTGAATAGTTCTTTTTAATTTGTTCGTCATTCTTCAGATCTCATCAATTTTTATTCACGTCTTCCATTTCCTTAACTTAAATTCCGCGACTTTAGTTCGTCCTTTCCAAATGGAGAAATGAATTTCTTTTCACAGTACTGTAAATATTGGATGATGACGCATTTCCAGAGAGAAAGCGTTGTGAAATTCTATGGGGTGTATGAACAATTTTCTCTTTGAGCTACAAATGTTAAGTAAATTTGCATACGGAACTTCTATAAATATGTAAAATATTATTTCTGTCAAAATTGCAGTTTGAAGTTAACTCTGTGTATTTCCAATGACTTTTGCTGCATGAAGCAATCCCATATAAAAGACTCAAGTTCACTTATTGTTATGGCCTTTCTAGTTTTCACATGCTCATTTTCATCCCTAGGATTTCCACACTAACCCATATTAAATATTAGCTTTGATGTTAATAATAATAGTTGACACAATAAGTTATTTCTGTTTACTGCTGGAAATATTGCACTCGTGTTATTATTGTGCACATAATTCATCTTAAGTAGTTAAATGTGGCAATTCAAATGGAGAAAGTTGTGTAAGCAAACACACAAACACGGTTTATTGTACAAGCACACTCTCTTTTAGGCTGTTTACTGTTAGCCACTTTGATATATGTCTCGTATCTCTCCAAATAAACCTGACAAAGCTCACAAGAGTCATACATTACAACATTACGTCGTTATATTTGAAACGAAGCCAATTCTAAGAAGCGTAGATTATAATGAAAGAAAAAGATGTTACATGAAATGCTCAGAACGACTATAGTATACTTTTCTATAATTTATTTTATGGATGGAGAGAGCAAAATGATTTTATGTTTTTATAAGGAAGAAACGTTCCATGCACAAATTCAAGCAGAAGCAACAAGGCAAGAGAAATGTACATTCGTATTTTACACAAAAGTGCAGTATAGAACGTTATAAGTACACTAACTAACAATAAGAAACTCACTTTTGATGTCAACGAGGATACTTTCTTGCATTTCTTGCAAAGTCGATCTTTGGAAACTATCATCGGGAATTTCATGATGAGCAACAAAGTTTCCACAAGAAAATTGGTAGAAATCCTCACAGGGGTCTTGGGTTTGGTCAAGACGATGTAAGAGTCGGGCTGCAGCTTGCATACAAATTGTAGTCACGCATTTTCCATCTTTATCATCGTTGACTTTCCCAATTGAGTTGCTCCCGTCGCTTTGTTCATTATTAAACACTGATTCATTTGTTGTTAATTCAAATGGGAGGTAAAGACTTCGGCCGTAGTACATCATCAAGAAAGATACCGAGAGACCAAAGGCAAACCAAAAGGTGGAGAGCAAAATCGATTTTAAGTATGATGACTTTCTCTGTTGATTCTTTGTGCCAGAATTGGTCGACTGTCTTCGTCCGTTCTTAAAATTATTATTATTTGCAAAACTTAAGTAAGGGTAGACTCTTGTGGTTACTGGGGGCAAATGGAAACCGGAGAAATCCGCCGAAGCGGCTGAAGCAGAAGACGGAGGGGAAATCGGTGATATGAGAGTTGCTAGAGAATTCTTATTCTCTAAAATGCTCTTTGTTCCCATTTTCACATTCATCTTTCTTCTCTCCGCTTTGGGATTTTCAGCTTTGTATCCAACTTCTTTTACTTCCTCGAGATATGCAAAATTATTTTTATCGATGCAAAAAATGCTTTTTAGTTTATAAGTAGGTTAACAGCAATCCATAGCAATTACTCGTTACAAAATCACGGTTAAGGGTCCTTATCAAGGTTAAATTGCACCACCTGAGCTTGTCCATATATAGGTATTATTTAATATTTCATCCGCGCTTCACGAAATCCAAAGAACTACAATGATATCATTGGAATTGCAAACAAGTTGAATGATGTCATCATTCCACGTTTCGATTAAGGCTCACTCATGCACATTGTTATTTATAGAAGTTTAGATCTAAAAGTTATTTATACAAGTGTCATTGAATATTTCTCAACTCGGTTCTATTGAAATCTTTCTGTGTGAATTGACTGTGCAATTTAGGAGTATTTTTTATAACTTGATAAAAAGAAGGCAAACTGTTACTTGCATCTTTGTTTCATCTTTTATTCCTCTTCTGATCGTAGTTGGTAACAATTTGAGGTCAAATGTTTACAGCAACAACAAGTTAAAGTGAAACTTATTGGACCGCATATATAAAATAAAGTAATATGTAATACTAACCACAAACCATAAGTAAGTTGTATCAAAGATCCCCGTAAAATTGCAATTTGGGTGTGTCTTGTTTACTGCCCTGTGTGACCGAAATGATAGCTTTTGGCTTTTGCGGGTAAATAGTTCATAGTAAACTGTAACAGATGAAAATTGGTTTTCTCTGTGGGTTCTTACACGAAATTGGTTAGACAAAGAGCACGCGGACCATGCACATTGGAGAAAAGTCGTCCGTCCAAGAAGTAATAATAAGGTAATGCAAGTTTTAAGTTCAGCTGTCTACTCCTGGAGTCTTATATAAGTCGATATGATCTTCAAGTACTGTTTATTTAGCACATAAGCAATAACAATATAAAACAAAATACTTTTGTGGTACTTCCGTCCGTTATGGTTAGTTTTGGTGAGAAAATCGATATTTTTGTCTTTTGCAAGTCCCTCAACTAACGACAACACTCTTTGGAAGAAAGTATCAGTACACTCACTATAATATTGCTGCAATAAAATACAAAGATAAGGTGCTTACACAATTGGAGACTGGACTTGAATCTCGTCCTCCTGGAGTTAGTCAGGAACTCTGGACTTGACTTTATTGTTGGCGTCTACAAAGAACGGCAGTTGTGTGTGCACAAAAGACAACTTGTCTTCAGATACCACTTTCACACACGAAAGTAATGTACCTTTTCTACGACCAACCGCAAAGTTTGTTCTTCCTGTTCCAGACTGTTTTTCCTTCAATTACTTATTGTGTCTGATGACACGTTTTTCCTTTATAGAGAACTGCGCCCTTTTATCTTATTACGAACTACGCCCACTTTTAAGACTTGAGTGTAATTCGTAAATGTGTTCTCGTTAGTTTACAGTTAGATGAAGTTAAGGCTAATGAAATGGATTGCTTCCTTCTTGTTCAAGATGAAAATGCGATTACTCCTCGTGGTGGAATGATTTGATTATAAGATTAAGACTGTGCAACCCTGAAATCTTCTCTTTCCGCCTCCTTTCTCCTCTTGCAGCTACTATGCAGATAAAAAGAGAAAATGACAGAAACACTTGTGCCAAAAGGAAGTTCCGTCTTATATACCATCGGATTTTGTACAAAAAAGTCAAAGTGACCATTGAACTGACTAAATACAAAATTACAGCCTGGTATAAACCCAGCAAGATTTTCTTGGATTCTTAGGCAAACTATCTGGACCTGGAATCTTCGAAATCTATTAAAGCGCCTTGTTTTTCTTCTGTAGAGACAAATCTCTGTTTTACTTTTACTACTTACCGTAAATTTTCGATCTAACACCGGTCCTTGAATAAACACAGGGTAACTTTCTCCCACTAATTTACTTGGGGTGAAAGTTCAAAAGGGAAAGTTACACTCGCTCCTTTAGGGGGAAATAAGCACCCGGGTGTTAGATCGAAACTTTACGGTGGCCACATAACAAAAAGATAACCTTCTTGTTTACTGGAGAGATTTCGTTTACCACGGCCACTGACACATTATGGTAAATTTGCCTTACATATAAGGGTAGTATGCATCCCTAAGCATAATAATAATATACGGGTAAATTTAAAGTTGGCTATGGTTTGTGCACTCATTGCATGTGCAAAAAGAGTAAGGAATTGGAGCGTAAGGTACATATTTACCTAATACATAAGTTCTCATGATTTAATTAATAGTGTTTCAAAATTGAAAAGCTACCTGCTATGTATTCTTGGAAGCTATTGGATTGTACACTCACTTTTTCATTACATCTACCTGGTATTAGGTACGGATAATAAATACTTCATTTAAAACCTGACTTTTAAATGTGCCTAACGTTGGGGCAGAGTTATTTGTTACTTCTATTTGGTTAGCTTGTAGCTTTTTTAATCATCCGGTAGATTGGTGAATAGATTTATATTTTATGTACAAGGTTGATGGAAATCCTGAAGAAAAGTAGGTACTGTCCTTGTGCTCACTAAGTCAAAATATGCATGTAGGGTAAATCCACGTAAAATTTCCAAGAATTACTACTTTTGCTTTCACTTACTTTCCCAAAAGCTTTGTTCACTCGCTTTCTCTACAAAGTAATGTAAATTGCTTGAGTCAACAAAGAACTTGCAAGTGTCAAATTCTGAAAGTTAAGCGTTTCCACAAAAGAAAAACCTGAGCTGTACCTTCCCTGGGGTTATACTACCACTTTGTCGACTTTGTTTAGTGATTGACACTAAAAACATTACCAAGAATACAAGTTGAAATTCTATAATTATAAAAATCGTGTACTGTATGGGATTACCGTACGCTACCGTACCGTGTACACTACCGTACCGCGACACTACCGTACGAGGACACTACCGTACGGTACACTACCGTACCGTACACTACCGTAC
>JABASD010002272.1:0-28441 GCA_019776165.1 Pogonognathellus flavescens
TGAGACATGCGCTGTACGATTCTCTACGCACCTTTCATTCAGAGTAGTACTAAATTTATTATAGTATAGATAATAATTTATTTTTAACCTTGTCTGCTTGTGTTTTTCTTATGTTAATTTTCTTTACAAATGCAAATAGCACAATGCAGTCAAATTTATTTACAAAATTGTGATTGAATATACTTCTATAGTACTGAACTTACTGAACTAGTATATACTTGAACTCCTACAGTATTATACTCTTATCCATCAAGATGAAAATGTATGGTGACAAAAAATTTACAACGTGATTTACATCAGAATATAATACGAACGACACAAAATTTCACAAAGAACTGGAACAGTAATTGTATCTTGCTCTACATAACCGAGCTTAAAATAGATATTCAGACATTCGCTTACTATGTATTTAGAAACAATGGATATAATGAGGCAATTGAATTTCAGGAGGTAGTGTTAACGATATAGCAAGCCATACTTTAGGAATCTTTCCACAAACTAGCCACACAAGCATTAGAGAAATGAAATTAATTTGACACACTTTAACCAGACAGACGTTGTCTCAAGCGTTACTTCACACGTCTATCTTTGTATATTGTATTTATAGTAGAACAATGCATACTACAACGTGTATACAGAATATTTACAGATAAATATATCAATCAGTATGAGTTTCTATTAGATAAAAAGTTAATATCAATAATAAAGTATGTTTTTGGCCCATCGACTTTCCTTTGAGAAAATGATAAATTTCAAAAATTGTAAAAAATGCGGTTCTTTAACAAAAAAATTGGCCACCAACAATAAGTTAGGTATAATAAGGAATCAAAACAGGTATTGACAACTCTTAGACTTATAAAATCTTCTTGTGCCATAGCCATACATCAACAAACTTTCTCTAGTCTTTACGAATTACTTTTTATCGCAATTTTCGCCTTCTGAAGATAAATATTCCCTATAATCAATCAATCGAAGGAGCAACACTTACTCAAGCTATGTGAGATACAGTGTTATAGGCTTTAAACCTATGTTGACAACTTAGACCTCAAAATCTTGTATATATAATATAGGTATGAATATTTGCATAGATATATTAAGGTATGTATCCGCAAAAACAGGTAGACTTGTAGGCGGAGGATCGGCTATTTGTCTTGCGTGTTTACCAATGTTGCAAATGAATTAAATGGAATATTTTAGGATATGGCAGTACAAGAGTTTCTCATCATCACACATAATCATATAAAAACTAAGGAGCGCTTTAAAATTGTTTGTGTACTCAACAGAATGATTTGTTGTGCATATTAAATGAATAGAAAAATTTTGGATTATTTAAATCGTAAATTGTGTAGGTAATCAAAATGTCAGGAACGTATACACCAAATGAAATTGAGAGGAACCAACCTTGCTGTGCTTACTGATGAATGCTTGTCAAAACTTTCACATGTTCATGTCACCCATTCTACACAAGTACAGCAACTTATTAGGTAAATAATAGTGGTTTGGTTTGGCTCACTTCAAAATGGACAGAAATGTGAAATTAAATTTTTGAGAGCCATTGCGCATTGTATTGTAATATACACCCATAAACCCATAAACACGGTTATAAATACACAATAAAAAATTACACCTATAGTAGTATACTAGTATATAAGTAGCAAATAATCAACCGTGATATCTTGTTAAATAGTGATAGTGTTAAGCTCACAGGAATGATTAGCTTAATACATATATTAGAATATCATAATAGTGCCTAATTAACTTACTTAGAGTAAAAACATAAATTTAGCTCGTAGAGAAAACAATTAGTATTAGCTTAAAACTTTGTTTTAGTGCTTAGGTAAGTTAAGTATACAATTTCTTCTCTAAATAATACTGTACAATAATACACAATATGATTTGGTATACCATAATAGTAATTTTATTTTACGAACTGTACGATCTGCACCGAATACCTTAACTGTATAGCATTCCGTGACTATAAATGACTAAATATTGACCACATTGGCACATTACATCATGTACAGATAGGTTGATATTCATGTAATATATAAAGTAAAGGTTTACTACCAAAATCAGGTTATTAAAATGTTACGACTACATTTTGTGAACAAATTACGATAAATATTTTTTGTAAAGAACATTAAGTACAATTTGAAATGAGAATATTCATGTTGCACTGCTAATACTGTTTGAAGGTGATGTGGAGCTATCTTCTTTGTTATAATAGTAGTCGTGATAATAAAATGGATAATTGGATGCCGCAGCAGCAGCCGCAGCTTCAGCTGATGAAGTCGAGCCTGAAGATCCTGCAGAATTGTTTCCAGCTGCTGCGGCGGCCGCTGCCAATGCCGCCGCTGCTGCTGCTGAGTATCCAGATAAATTGTTCATGTCTGGTATTGTAACATCGGAGTTGTTAAATTTGGATGATGGTGATGATGTGAAGTATTCATACGGAGAGCAGATAGACTCTTGTTGTACCATTCTTCCTCCGGATTCATCCCTGCATGTAAACCAAGCTTCACAAGTTTATTAAAACTGAAGTCCATCAAGCAAAATGGAAGTAAAATGTATGTGTGCAAATTTAATACAAAGATATATCAAATTTAAAGCAATTCTATAGGAAAGGTTAGAAAAATTTATAAACTGCAAGTACCCATCGCATCTTGTCGTATCCCCGAAACGGCTGACATATTTGATGCAGAGTGGGGCATTGAGAAAGGCTGTGACATTCCAGGATATGATCCGGAACTCATCTGAAACAAAATTACAAGCTTATAAGAGATATTGTTAAAGTAACTATAGAAGTACATTGCTATTTACTCAGGGTAAGTAATACCACAAGGAATTGGGTTGTGTTAAAATATGTTGGCTACTAATTGAAATGCAAGATGCACACGAAAAGAATTTATAGCCTTGATGGAGCGCCTTTACATTTGCATTGTACAATATGAAGAAGAATACTTGTTTGTGCCAGTCAAAGACGCAGTGGTGCATGCTTCAAACACACTTTGATATTTTCATTCATAAAATGCACATTTGGGGTTAAGATCATGGCTCGTAAATTATTTTAGAAAGTCTTCACACAATTAATTCGCGCAATAGTGGAAGAATTACCAATAAATAAAAATTCTCAGAGTTAATTCTTACTATTTATATAAAAAACTTTTGCTTCGTACAAGAAAACAAGAAAAGATTGGCATACTGAACTCGTCTTATAAAAAACACACGCAATATACAATATTTCATACAGAATGTACTTTGGTGGTCATTAAGTATTATTATTTACAATGCAACGTTAATGCAATTCTGTACACCCAGAGTTGTCTAAAAACTTCTTGTGCATAAATTGCTAATTTTGTTTACATACTTTGGCAATGTGGTAAATAACAAAATAAATTATTGTCGCTAACTAATTGTAACAAGAAGCTGTGTGAATGTACAGAAAGAATGAAAAAGACAAGCAAACCTGTGGATAACGATTCATTGTATTGATAGAGTTAATGGAACCGGCATGAGGATAGTGCTGATAGCCACGACTACCAGTTGGGTAAATATTGCGCATCATGGCTCCATTACAAGGAGGAAGGACTGAGGGTGCAAGAGCTTTCTGCAGTTGCTTCTCTTGTTTACGATATTTTGCTCGTCGATTTTGGAACCAAACCTGCAACAAACACATTTTAGACATCAAAATATATTTTACATGAGAGTTCATCATCAAAAAAGTTACATTCTTACAAAAAACCTACTCATCATTATATAGATATTGATTAACAGTAGAACAATTTTATAGATTAGGTATTAAAGTAAACCACATTGTTTTGCATCATATTCATGATTTAAAATAAATAGAGATATACTACTAGCAAGAAGGTGAACGTATTAACATTTGCTAAGGACACTATTTATACACATAACCATACATAACTTTTAAGTAAATTAGTAACATTTGCTTTTAGAAGTAAGTAGCCATATTATAAAACAATTCAAGTCTTTTGCCAGCTCTATAAATTGCCAAAAGGTAAAAACCTTCAGTTAATTATTTGGAAGACTCAATTTTACTTCCTTTCTTTGTAGTATTGTGAGACAGTATAACCATTTCCAAATTCATTGTCTAAACAAAAATATTCTAAGTGAGTGAGTCCCTCACATGTATTCTGTACACCAAAGAAGATGTTCTACACACTTTAAGATCTTTAAGTACAGTTCCCTATAGTACAGCATTTGCATGAAAATCGTCCACAACTGCAGTGTCAGTAACTACATGATTTTGGTTCATTGTACTACCTATTACCAATATAAGATAAATTATGAATGAAATATCATATTTAAAAATTTCGAATGTTGAGACAATGAGACAAATGTGTCTCATTGTCAGTTTGCTTTCATTTTGTTAAAAAACCACAGTTTAGGCACGATTAGTTTAAGTAGCTACCTAAGCTTTATATAATATTTTCTGTAGGGGTATACTGTAGAATCGCCTATTAAATTATTTCTCCACGCATCGAAGACGACTCATCAGATAATTAAAGTTAAGTTTAAAATCTAATTGATACATATGCATACTTATACATGTTTGGAGCTTTTTGTGTCATAAGCTGTAAGCTGTAGGTATACGTAAGAGGCTTCGTGCAGACACACAAAAAGTTAATGACAGAATGTATCAATGGGCACATGCACATCATCTCATCTGTGTAAGTGCCGATATCTCATAGAAATACCCACAGACAAACACTAGTAACGCCAACAAACAATAAGGTCAATGGATTAGTTATCTTACTACATAAACCCTTTAATAGTTAGTACTAATTAAGTGGATACCTGGATACCTATTGGTTTCTAACTTACCAATAATTTCGCTGATACATAGAATACTTAAACTTTCGAGTATTTCCATTCTTTTATATTTTACACGCAGATAAAAATTAGAAAATACTAACCCACACGTTCAAAATAAATAGCTACACACTCACAAGTGCACAACATATTTATTTACCTTCTGAATACCTACCTTAACATATTATAACAATATTTTCAAGTCTGTTATTTCCGTTGGCTGTAAAATAAGTTACACTTGTGATAGTTTTTCTCTTCCAAATAAATGCATGTTGGATAAAGATTTTTATTATGCTTACTTTTTCGAGGTACTGTAATCTATATAATATGTACCTTTAAATATGATAATCCAGTAGTAGATACATATAATATCTGTAATGTTGTGAGATTTGCACATAATAATATGTAAGAAATCTAAGAAGGTACTTAATAAGCAAATACTAGTAAAGTGCGCATTTTGGTCGTATGAGTGATGGAAGGGACGAGAAAGCGTGTAAGTTGAGTTCACCGGTTGCAAATCAATGGGAAAAGCCTTACATCTAAAATCCAGACTAAAGGGGAAAAGCTGAAAGTAGCAGAAGAAGAAGAAGTGGAGGAAGAAGAAGAGGAACGGAGGAAAGTAAAGCAAAAGTAATGAGAAGGCATTTTGTTTGGACTTGGAGAGTAGAAAGAAGAGGGATAGACAGACAGATAGACAGACGGAAGAAAAGAGAGGCTTGCGAGGAGCAGAGAAATCGCACGGACTACTGACTACAGAGTTTCTTTCGAAAAAGAGTCAGTCAGTGGGAGAAATGTCTAGAGACTTTCTTGCTGCCGAATGCTCACCCAAGAAAATAACTTTCTCCGTTCACAGATTGTGAGAGTTGTTAACTTAACTCACTCACTCACTCACTGCCTCTTCTCGTTCAGAACCTTTCCCGTGTCCCTTTACTAACAAAAATGGAGCTAAAAGGAATTTCTCTAGATTTCTCGGGAACTCAGCTGCACTCAAGACTCAACTAAGCTCAACTTGAATCGCAAAGGAATCGTCAAGTCTTTCTTTTGTAGATAACGTTCACTTCTACTAGCTGTCTCTATATTACCCGACATCACACCAGAAACACACTCAAATACCTCTCCAAAAATATAAGAACCAACTTTTCAACGAAATCTTCTAAAGCTTCGTGCTATTATATTGGTATGCTCTTTGTGCAAGTCTTTCACTATAGTAGCACTTCTTCCAGACTTATCAACTCTTTCAACGCTATATGCCTATCAAACACATAAGAGACAAAGAAGACACACACACGCCTACTTCTACATGTACTCTAAGAACTTTTAGCAGAGGAGTAGACATAAACACATATTTGGAGGAGAGCTCTGAAAAGAATTCGGCATAAAAACTGCCTGGTGGTAGTAGAAAGTGTATTATATGGATTTAGAGTTAAGTTTAGCTCTACGGCTAAAAGTATTGCATCTTCCTACGGTATATCCGTGGAGCCATGAGAGAAAGAGAGAAATGCTGTATGCTTTTGTAATTGACGAGGGATATAAGTTATAGTATGAAGCAAACAGAGAAAAGGAAAGTAGACTCTCTCCTCCTAATCTGATGACTCTGATGTTCATTTGATTTATTTTCTTCATTACCTTCACAATTTGAACTCTACCGAGCCTGAAATGCCTGTAAAATAATTTCAGGTAATGCAATAATATCAGTTTCCATTGTGGAAATCTCCAAATTGAACATCCCCATTGAGAATTACTCGCTTTCTCTGCCACTGCCAAATATTTACCTCAACTCAATTCAAGACGTCTTCTTTCATCAAAACCACTGAATTTCCTATACAGTATACAAAATTCTATCACTAACAGCATTTATCACTCAATACATAAACGCTACCTTACTCAATCTTCAACAAGCTGTTTTTATATCACTTAGTCCTAAATACTCCACCGTCAATAAACACATTATCCATACTTTTCATCACTTTTGCCTAGATATCACACTTATTTATGTCCAGATAAACAATGAAATCATTTATTACACTTAAACAACATTCTCACTTCGCTTCCCATTCACGAAAGCAAACTCATTGATTTAAAACTCTAAACCTTATTTCTTTAGGTCATTTTTATGTAGGCTTAGTATAATAATATTACATGCACATATTAGGCATTAGGTGTTTTGAAATAAATTATGACTGGTGGAAATAGGAAAATAATGGCAACGACTATAACGCTTTAGTCGTTGCCATTATAGACACATTATCTTAGTAAGGGTTTATTTGAGAGGAGGAAACGAGTGGATTTAATCTACAAAAGGACGTTGCTGAAACGACTATAAAATATATTCCTAGCACATGTCTCTTATATAAAACCACCCGCATAGGTATACATATAATATTTACTCAAACCCTAATACATTACTACAACAAAGCTACAGTTAATGATTCCCCATCTTATTTTCCCCTTTGTAGCAACGCATCCTACTTACTCCTGATACTCCTATTACTACTATATTTGTGTAGTAGTACTTCCTGTGCTTCAGATACAAATGGCATCGTGCCGTCGTTGTCATGTTGAGCTATCCTCCTCCTGAGTGCTATTCTATGTTCCATCTTTTCCATCGTTCCACACATTTATTACTACAACTAAACCAACTAACATTGAACATATCATATTGCAAAGGCACCCGTGCCGTGTATGTATCATCTCTCTCTCTCTCTCTCTCCTTAACTCTCTGTATGAACTTTTAGTTCTGGATCTGGAGTGAGGAGGACTTCCCGGATGAGAGGACAGTTAAACCCAAACCTTACATGACCAGGCGTGGGCCAGGGACAACAAAATATTGCTAGTAATCTAACAGGAGACTTGCACTGGTAAAACGTAAGACGAATAAGATAGAGATGAAAAAAGTTCGAACAAGCATAGAAGAGATGGCAAGGCAAAGCTGGAGTAGGTAGTAGAAGGTAGTGTGGCAGTGAGTAAGTATGATGATGATGATCACGGTGATGATACATGGACAAACGTTGGATCCTCCTGTATAAATACAAAGAGCTATAGTGTTCTAACTACTGGAAAAGAAGTGTTGCCTGCTATGGCAACTTTGGCAAGTGAACTGACGAGACTGATGTGACTGAGCTGAACTCTTGAGTTCGGTGTTGGGCTCTCCCCTGGGAAACACACCGTCAAATGGAAGGCCTAATTCAATTATGTGTCCTATCACTGTGGCACACTACTACTACTTCTGTACTTGCATCTATCTGTAGCACTGTGCTGCTCCTAATACTACTTTACTTCGGAGTGTGTTCTTCTTCTTCTCTCTCTCTTGCTTAATGTTACGTATATTGGGTAGTATTATCTGTCGTATCCATATTAGTCGCTCTGTATACTTATCGTTAGCGTATATGTAATGGTACATACGGGTACCATAGTGGAGGAAGTACAGATAGTATGCGTGGAGCTTGAGTTTACTATTTTAGGTTCTGGGAGTGTAGTGAAACCAAGTCAAGCTGAAATAATGCACTGGATATATTTTATATACTATCACCAACGTGTAATATGTAATATCGTAATAGAAAACAGAAAAGCTACTGCAACACTCTCACTTCTCTGCTAATACGATCCACTCGTTTCAATTCTGCTACTCGACTTCCTCTCTCTGAACTATCAAGATATCTTTAGTCCGTATTTGTATAGCAAATCTCTCCAATACTTTCATCTTTGATGAAATATCTACTACTAGCAATGTAAACTCTATAAATCGGATATATTACATTGCATAGATGATGGTATATTGTATATATGTAATTCTTCAAGTATGAGAATCGGGTCGGGTACATGCACAGGATGAAACATTGATTTTGTACTACGAGTTTTGTCTCCTATGGAACAATAGTATTTTAGGTACGATAATTTTAGGTACGGAAAATTCAAGGAAACAAAATTTTACTGGGAATATAATGTAGTACCTAGGTACCTACATGGGTACTTACGTAAATTGATATTTGCAGATGAAAGATTTTCCTTGAAAGAAATCTCCCTACATTAAATCACTTTTTCATTTCTGGATGCGATTGTGATATAAAATGTTTATACAGGAGGTTTCGGAGAAATGTACATTTTAAAAAGGTTTCAGACCCCTTTTCCAGAGTAATATAATATTACTAATGCAGTAAAGCAATGTAGCTGACTCGATTTTGTCCGTAAGCTTTTCGGCAAATGTTGACCTGAGCTGACCCATGAAAACTACTAAACGCACAATAACTTTCATTACAACCATAAATTCACTCACCCGATTCCACAAATAGTAAAAAGACTTCATGTAGCAACCGCCGCAGTTCCAACAGACATATCAGGGGCAGTAAATACATTCAGTATTTGTATTTGATTTTTCTTTGAAACATTATATTTCACTTAAATTCTATCTGCACAACTGAAAATATTTTCGAGGCCTAGCAAATCTGTGAGCTACGAAGATACAAATTGATCATTGCCGACGGATAAGACCATTGGTCATCTTTTCGCAATCCTGTGACTGAGTTTTTATTGAAGTGAAGCGAAAGGATGGAGAGAAAAGAGCCGAAGGGTAAATTATCGTAGATTCCGTTCGGACGCTTGTAGAAATGAAATCCTGGGTTATGATGAGAAAGTAAAATAGGAAGAAACTAGTGGAACGGACTAAACGAAAGCAAGCAGGCTTGTTAGCGGATATGGGACTACAACCAAACCGAAATATGATATGAAAAGTGTAATAGTGGAATAATAGAATATGTCATTGGAAGGGTCGAAGAAATTGGCTTCTCAAAACACTATGTACCGTGTACCTGTATCTACAACATCGTAAATACAGAATCAACGATACTTTTGCAATCTACAACCACCCGACCGAACAGATATTTCGTATGCATTCAAAACAACTTTACCTAGCGCTAGGTAAGTAATAATAGCAAAAGAGTCGATAGTACTTTTGCTAACGTACTATGTACCTTTCTAGGTGAGTGTATTGGAATTCACTTGTAGAAAGTATAGGATATATTTTGTAGGAGCCATTTCAGCCATAGGATACTATTATGGACTTTTGGAAATCTACACAGTGTGTCTGTTGCTGGGCAGAACTCAAAATGGAAAGGGCGAAGAGGAGGATTTAGAAAACGTGCTGAGCTGAGCAGAAAGTTTCCGGGCATTTTGGACTTTTCTATCATCTCCCTTCTTTCTCAACTCTTTTACTTTTCTAGATAACATATGAAATGAGAAAAGGATCTCGTATAAACTATTTTCACCTACCAAGCCTTTTTAATGTGCACAAACTTTAATACTTACTACATACATGTATATTAGTAAGCATTTAAAAACGAGAGTAAGACATGTCTTCATAGCTCCAGGAAGAAGTGCCTTGTTTTATACAACGATTCTATTACAAATTACAGCTTTTTTTACACTAAAACTAAAGAAGGACGAAAGTCATTTGGTATGGACTGAGAATTATTCCATATATATTTTGGTTGTAGGCCATCATTTATTTTAATGCATCTGGCAAATGAAATTTAGCAGTATAAAAATAGATCACACAAGTCCAACTCAACTCCACATAACGACAAAAGTTCCAAATTATTATTAGTGATGCATATGTTCCAAAGAAAGGAACTGGTGAGATCTAAAAACAGTGATAACGATTATAAGAAAAATAATTAGTAATGAATCCCACCCAAAATGCCATATCGTAAAGTAAAGTGACGTAAAAAAGGACCTCAATTTACTCTGATGTTGTAAAATTATGATGATGGCAAACGAAGAAAAGTTCTACACTGATTACTGTGATTACTGACATGAACAGGTTTCAATTACAAAGACATGGCTCAATTTTGTTTTCTGGTTGCCTGCTGTATTTATAACTGTATTAGTTCTACATAAAAATAATTACTTGCGAATGGTAATAGTATTTACTTCCATATGACTTCCATATTCTTATGATATGTGCATTTATTTCTCCGTATTACCTAATGAAATCATATTTACGATTATTTATATATGGAAATTAATCATTTAAATGGATGAAAAGTCTATTGGTGTGTGTATCTTGTAGCTCTAATAAAGAGTTGAAAAAATTAACCTATTTTTTTTTAAACTCTAGCAATAAACTGTCATTTTGCAATTATCATTTTACAAGATTTTATGCCTATAAAGAATACACAGAATTATAAGAATCATGCATGCTTCGGTTAAAGAACTTATTCATTTTTTAGCAGGATATTTTCGAACTCTGTAGATTTTCTGTCACTTTATAGTGTACCTAAGTAATACAAAGTTTTGTGAGTTTTCTCTTACTTTTACTTTAGATGAGGATATACTTTCCCCATTTGAGAATTGAATTGAGTTCTAAATTGAAATGGATAAGATCTGTTGAGTCGAGTTGAGGAAAATCGAGAAGTAGAGGTAAAAGAAGCACTCTCAACTCAACTTGGGCAAAATTCATTCCCCATCCCAATGTAAAATTTGATCTTTTGAATCCTTATGTCTTATGTGACTACAATTTAGCTCTGAAGCCAGCAGGATTGCTATACTCATGGCATGGCTGAGTATCTAGTCACAAGCGACTTTGCCGAGCCGTCTTCAGAAACTTTTCCATCAGTGCCAATAAATTGCGAAAGGAAGTCCTGAATAGCATTCATACTATAAATATATGTCCAAAGCATACTATAAGTACACCGAGTCTCTTAACTTTGTACAGCATTTCAAATCTATCACAAAGTCACCAGAAACTGCTTTTCTCTTCGCACTTTCAAATTTAAGTCATAATTAAATCGTATTCAATTGATATAGTCTTATTGGCCGCAATGCACATGAAAAATGTTTTTAAAATTTAAAATATGTCCACAGGTGAATAAAAAAGAAACATTTTAGCTACTCCAGAGTGTCCAGAGTAAATTAATCACAATTGCTAATGCTGTACTAAACCATGTAGTTTAATGTTTGATTAACCTTAGGATATTTGTATTACAAATGAGACATCCTGTACAAATATCTTGAGAAAGTACTAGGTGGAGGAAGTACAGATACGTAGGTTAAGAAATAAGTTAGTACTTAGGAAGTAGGAAGGCTAAAATAGCTCCGCCAAAATAGCTTTTTAAAGTGGAAGCAGATGATAGAGCCATGTTTTGCATCATCTTACAGAACTCAGGCCAACAACAGGAATTTCCTTATCATCCCTATTATATTTTTTGAGACTACCTTCCTACCGAATCTCCAATGTTCGTATACCTGCCTGCACTTAAGCAAATGTGCATAAGTGCAGCAAAATAGAATGCGAAGGTACAAAGTTTCCTCCATTTCAAAAGAATTGTGGAGTTCCTTCTTTTTTATTTGATAATAACAGAGAGGATACGTATTATTTTTGAAGCTTTTACGACCAAAGAATCTGCTCCTACTTTATTTTCTAACATTTCACCGAATGCAATACACCTTAGGGACGTGAGCACAAAAATTTATCTTACTAAAATAGTTTATAACCAAACTAAAATTAATATACGCTCAAATGACAGGGGAAATAAAACTTTCACTAACAAAACTTACTTTTCATTCTATGTGTGTATTGCTAATTGTTTTGCTCTTCTATCAGTTTACCATTTAAATACTAACTTTAATGTACAATGATTTTTATTTTGCATATATATTTTTTTCAATTTAGACTAAGTAGGTATGCGTTCGCCATCATTGGTGTATTGAATGTAGTGACTATTTGACTTGAAACATAAATACTTAGATTTAAATGGTCATTGACATGAAACCATAAAAAATATATTTGATATAGAATTATTGTCGTTTTGTTATGAAGGTAGTGGAGATACAGTTTATATGTAGGTATAATCCTTTTAAAAGAGACGCGCACTAGATGATAGCATAAGTCTATTCCATACGTAGAAATACATGTAAAGCTACTTCGTTCCGTTGTTCCATTCTCAACAACAGGGCTTTTAACGTAGGCAAATTAGATTTAGCAAGGCAAGCTTAGGAATAATGGAGGTTTGCATGAAAGCCTTTTATCAAGTACTCAAATGATGAGGTAAGGGATGGATGGCATGGAACATCATTCATATCCTGGAACTACATGACGCTATACCTATATAACGTTGTACACAACATATTATACGTAAATATACGATGTATACACTCAGCCAGTATAGTATGTCTAACGATATCTGTAGAAGCCGCATGTTTTTAGCCTACTTCGATGTATATCAACATGTATCTACACTTAGACAACTAAATATTCGCATTTGGTCGTCTCGTCTTACGTGTATGACGAGAAACAGATACTTTGGCAGGATGCAAATCTTCTGAGTACTTTGAGTAGTTTCAATGTCTACAATACACAAAGTATCCTTTGGACTTCTATATGCACTTAAGCTTTCCTCGCTATTTCTACATTATTTTCTACACTCACAGCAATATTTTCCCATTTCCTTTTTTCTCCACTTCCATTTAGAAAGTTCCTGCCTCTTGAATTTTCTCCTTTCTCTAGTAGCTGGTCTTGCCACGCTAATATAAAAGCAACCCACTGAAAAAAATTCCACTTACGTATAAAACTATGCCTGGTCGACGACTACACTTTAAGAGTTCTGATGCTTGCAACGATACCTACAGGTTCTCTCTCTCTCTCTTTTTCCCTTCCTAAAAAATAGCTCATTACTGAAATAAGGAAAGAGCAAATAGAAAAAGTCTTTCGTTTTTGTAAGCAGAAAGTAAAAAAGCGGAAAACAATCACAAGACGAACGTAATAGAATTTAAAAAGTATTTACATTTTTTCAAATAGAGAGGATGTAGATGTAATTGCATTGGGCAAAAAATCCAGAGCACTGCAAAGTAGATTAAGTGTCAAAGCTCACCTACAGCATTATCACTGAACAAGGCAAGAAGTTTAACTCAAATATTAACTGTGTGCAGACAACTTGTAATTTTTTGAAGCCGCTGCTGTTAACTACATTTTTACTTTTCTCTATATGCCACATAACACCGGATTCCATCCAACTGAATACTTTTTGGTCCTGCTGTTTCCATACTTCTTCCCCAGCTATGCCACAGTTCTGTTGCTGCTACAGATATTATGTAATATTATGTGATTGTAGTCACACACATACACGACTTGGTTGAGTTAGTCGCTTCCTGAGGCTACGAGAGCAGCTGAGCTCCCCTCTGATTTAATTATCGGTTCATTACGTCCCACTCTCGTTCCCTTGTACTTACAACTTACAAAAATATTCTTTGCTACTTGAACTATTACTATTGTTACACATGAAAAAATACTATTACATATGAAACTACTAGCTGTATGAATACAGACAGAACTATTCCATACTGTTGCATATGAAGCACATACATAGAGTAATACAAAATGCAAGTACATTACTAGTATTCTTTTCGATTATAAATTGAATCCGCTTATATTCATTCATGTATCATGGTTGCCCCAAGAAGTACAGTTCTAAAATTACGGGTGTATCTGTGCGTATAAAGAATGACAATATTTATGTGCAATGTTTGCACTGTATGTATATCTCACCAGATTTAGTACTTTTATAAAAACGAGGCAAACTAAATACAAAGCAATACACATGATTGCGATTATTTTAATTTTAACAATAAGCATAGTACCCTGTATATAGGTAATTACATATAGTTGTAATTTAGATTTCTATAGGTACCATACAGATTCCGCATTTTGTACATAAAGGTATGAAGTAGGCTGGCAGTCTACAAATGTATGGTTGTGCACAAGTTAACATAATTTCGTATTTTCGTTGGAATCATTTACTAATGATACTTAAATCGATATGTGAATGCGTGAGTTCGGAATTCTATTTTACACCATGCATTGCAACTAGTATTGCCCACTTCATGTAAACATCTGCATTTGTCAAACTAATTGTAAATATTTGTGCAGTAGCGACTGTGATAGAAAATACAAACTGCCCAATTAATTAATTATTACGTAGCAGATTGCATGATGTGATCTATTTGGTTACATTTTGGTAATAATCATTTTTACATCAAAATTCATTAGGGGCATTGAAGAAAAAAAGAAGTGCAAATACATACTTTCACAATATTAAAATATTCCAGGCAAGGCATGTCGTAAAAGTGTTTGAATTTTTACATACATACAATCATTTCCCCACTTTCCCTCCTTAGTGTAAATTGTATATGTATACAAGATGACTGTGACGAGAATGATTATAATGACAATAACTCGGTTGCTTTAATACTGTCTATAATTCTGTGTAGCTGCCTTTGACTATACGTTGGTAGTGGTGTACAGATATAGTATGATGAGAAATTGGAATGAGAATAGGGAAAGGAAGCTGTAAGGATGGACGGAATGAGTCCTCCTGCATGGATGGTGTTTTAAAGAGAATATTTTGGGCTTGTATGTATTATATAGCAGTTACCTACCATGCAATTCGTGTATTACAAATAGTACCTTCATAGTTGGTCTGACACTGTGCACTTTGCATTTAAGTTGAGCTGACGAAGTGAAGTTGAGAATATTCCATCATCTACAACTCCTCCCTTGCATAATAATAATAGCGAGATGATGTGGAGAGAGAGAGCGAATTTGTTGGTAGTGAAAAGACACACGATGTGCGATGAGATGAAATTGATATACTCATTCATGCTAAATGCCTATTTTATATTCATTGTTATTCCCGTATGCTTTCCCTGTCGTCATTTTACAATCCATCTACTTACTCTCATGCTCACATGTGTATTACGTGGTCATGAATTTCTAGTTAATGTAAATTCAACCAAGATAAGTACTTTGGGGCTCAGTCTGTCTGTCTTCTTCGAAAGTAAAGTAATGATAGGTTGTCTATTCCTATATCTGAAATTGTTTGAGAGGACTACTGTGTGAAATTGCAAAACCATATTTCTACAACATCCCTATATAAAGTCTACCCTTAAACCTGCACTTTTCAACATTTGATACCAAAAGGGTGAGTTAACAGTTAGTTTACGTGTACATTAGGTATTATAGTTGTATATATACAAAAATCTATCCCTTTATATTGTCCCCGTGCATTTTTGTAACTATAGAAGAGAATATTTATTTCGATTTAGATATATGGGTATGGATTTCTTAATTTTGCTTGAAAACCTTCAAGAATGAACATGTGCGGAGTAATTACAAAAATTAGGTACATGACTGACTTTTAAATAATTATATAGAGATTAGACACAGAAAATGTACACAAGCTGTCATGTTGGTCATATCACAGCAGTGTAAAAGTGTCTAGATATAATTGTCATTAAAGACACCAATTAATTAAAGAAGACACAATTTAAACACTCACAGTTTCAAACTGTAGAGAAGCATAATCGCGTTAATATGTGACTTGAAGTCAGATTCTAATTATATATGCAAAACATTCATAAAAACTATGGTTTTGTTCCAAAATGTAAAAGTAGGTGCCGACATGAATGACATTAAACCAGTTAAGGATATAATTAGTTAATAAAAGTCACGTTAAACACAGTTTTAAACTGTACAGAAACGTAACCAAGTTAATATTTGCGTGGATGTCTGTCTGGTTTTATTGTAACCGTGTTTTGTTTCGATAGACAGACACTAAATGAAAATGAATTATGCAAATGAAACACAAACCAGATTTGCAAGCTCTTTGTTGTGGTATTTGGCATTTGGTAATAAATTGTACATAAGTGATCTAATTTTCTATAGCACAATTTGAAACCTGATATGGAAACGACTGTATTACATAAAAGACAAGACGGCATGTACTAAACTGGAGTAAAACATTTAGCGTCAGCAACTTGATATGACAGACGGAGTAGATGAATGTGTATTGTATGTACAAAATATATGCATTACCCAGTAGTAGCTGCTACAACTCTACACAACTATGTGCAAAGAAAGCGAAGGAAAGCAAAAGGAAAATTATTAAGTAACAGTAAAACACTAATAAAATTTCGCGTCAAGAGTTGAATGGAACCTTGAAGGAGAAGCAGCAGTCTGCTTTTGTACGCCAACAACGACAGGCTAGTCCCCATACAGAGTTAACACGACGAAAAGCTGGCGAAACACAAAAGACAGAACAGAGGACACGTTGGGACAGAGTTGATTCGATAATGATATTATGATCTGTTTCGCTTTAGCATAAATGTATTAGGGAGATTGAAAGTGCTAAGAAAAAGACAAGAAAGAAAAAAACTAAAACGTAGCAACACTCACATTGCTAATAAAAATGCGTACACACTCTGCAAAGGAAATGAAGACACAATTTCTCCTGTCGACTCATATAAATGTTTTTTTTAAATTAGCAAATCTAAACTATTGAGACATTAAAGCATACTACACAGTACCACTGTAAGTATCACGTTCTTATCCACATCCCATTTATATAAACATTACTAGATAAAGTTGCACTTTTTAAGTATGATAACATTCTACTCTACTCGCATCTGTATGTAGAAATTTTCTTAAGGCGTAATTTTTTCATACTTGTATAAAATAATCAGCCGTTAACTGTGTCAAATATTTAACAAATAGGTATACAACATGCATAGTTGTATTGCAAATGTAAAGCATGTCTCTATAATTTAAGTTTATGATAGCCATAGGTCATGTCATACTTTTTCTAATGTCAGTGGCAGGCAATCTTCGAATAAAAAATTTAATACGTATGTGTATAGTGCATATACTAATTTGCACATGTCATGATTATAGGTGCATACGATCTGTAATAATAACATAAAAAAGATCACGAACAAAAAATGTTAAAAGAGTAGTTTTTAATATAATAACATAAATGCCAAGGTATTGTGTAAGGTAAGTATTATTAAGTAAGATGAAAGAATGTTAAGACTTGAAATAACATGATTCTGTATTTGGTTTAGAAGAGGAAAGTTGTATTGGGTATATTAGTGTATTAGTTTTAGAAGAAGAAGAAGAAGAGTGGAAAATGAAGGCTAAAGGAGCCAATGAGGAATGAAACGAAATCAAGAGAATAAAGAAAATGAAGTTATGTGGAAATCACAAGTTAGGGTAGTTAGGTTTACTCGTATTTGCAGTTATAGTGTATTAGTAATAGCAATAGCAGTTGCATATCTGTGTTATTATGTTTATGTACAACACATTCTGCTCCCATTATGGCTAGCATAGCAAAGAAACTCGCAACCCTTAGATTTAGTTTAGTTGGAGATAGGCTTAGACGATTCTGAAGGAATAGTTTACTCCATGTTGTGCTACTGCACTACTCCTATCTTTCATTCACTTCACCAAAGACTCAAACCATCAGTCGACGTTTTCTTTGCTTTTCTATTCTGACTGTAGCAGCAAAGCAACTTATGACTCGGCTCAGCTTCACAGATAGATGAGTAAATCTCATTTCTTCCGCTGTTTGTGTTTTTCCTTCGGCTTCTCCCTTTTTTATGAAATTACCTGAATCATTTTGATCCACGCTTATCTACTTATCGGTTATATCATCAAATGAGATATGTATCTTCATAGATGCTTTATCTCAGCTGTGTACTCCACTTTACAAACCTTGTCTTTGTCAATGTTCACTAATAACTATAACAGAAATACCAAAAGAACTCCTTTCATTCACCCGTCCGTGAAATTGAAGACGATTTATATTCCTATCCTAACTTTACTGTGAATTCAGTGTAACAATTGAAGGAATCTTTATCGTAGGCAGTGTAGAAATTGATATTTATGAAAATTATGCTTAATAAACTGGCAGTTATAGTAAAGCAGAATAAATTCTATATTATGAGAAAATTAAATAACATTTTAATACCTACCTGAATTCGAGCCTCGTTCAATTTGGTCGTACGAGCTAGCTCTTCTCGGCAGTAGATATCGGGATAATGCTGTAAATTAAAAAATATTGCTTTTAACTAACAATTAACTAAATTAGCTGGCACAATGGAAATTCTTATCTTTGACAGGATGTTCTTATTAAAAAAGCTTTTATTTGGAGTAGTTCATTTCACTCACCGATTTTGAAAATGCGGCTTCTAGTTCGGCCAGTTGTTCCTAAGGATAAGAAAATTGTCTTCATAAGAAAATCATTTTCTTTAACATTAGCTTCATTACATTTACCAAATTGGTATAGAGAATACAAGAACTGCGAGAAAAATAAGAGTGTATGGGTACTTGAGTGAAAGTTGTACGGTGACGGCGGCGTGCGGGAGTAGGGCAGGTTGAAGATGTTGGAGTATGGCTGTGATTATTTCCTGTATTCATCAGTCCTCCGGTTGAAGCGTTCTCTGATTTTAATTTTTTGAAAGCACCTTCTTGGCCTGTTCAATTTTACAAATGTTATTCGATTATTATTTTTTAATAAAGCCTGATTAGGGTAACCTTTATATTCATTTTCCTTCAATGCGAACAGCAATTCATTTAAGACCTCTTGCTTCTTCTTGGCTAGATTTGTTCGGTGCTAATTGAACATAATTTTACATCGGGAGAACCAAACAGGCAATTAGACATCTCTGCATGCGTTTTCTATTTCCTCCGACATAACAGTTTTATTTGTAGTTAATGTGCTGGAGAAAATCTTATTTCCTTGTTCATTTTAATGCAAACACTAAATTAGAAGTCTTAATAGACTCTTAATGTAGATGACTCCTAAATGCTCAATGTTTCAAATTACTGAAGAGCTATTCTATCTTCATTCTTTCAGGCTAATTTATTAATCTCCTTAAACATCAACTCTGAAAACCTCATTCAACCAATTATCGTAAAACAAATTATACCTACATTAAGGTTACCAATATGATTAAGTTCATTAATCATGTTAACTTCGGTTTTCATGTCTTAATTGAACTCACTTATACTTCTGAAACGTTTTTACTGCTTTTCACTTATTACATTCGTTGAATTCGGAGAGCAGCTTTATTCACTTGCTGGAAAGATGTTCAAAATACAGCAAACATTTCTAAACCTATATAGCTGTGTTTAAAGCTTATCACAAATAGAAAATCTTTTCCGATGCTATTTTAATGGTATCAGTAGAATTGAAGTGAATATTGTAATGTACTCCAGCAGGAGCAAACGGATTTTGTATTTCAATAAGCTTGTCACAATGACAATGAATGAAGTGGCTACGGCACGTGCTTAGAAAACATCACCGTCAGAAATCTCTAATTCCCCTAACAGACCTCCTCCATACCGAATAATACAAGCTGACAACAATAGTGAATGCATGTTCTGTTCTCCCCGTCCATACAAAGACTACCTGCATGTACAATGCGCAAGTGGACACTTGACGCTTTAAAATTAAAAGTGAAATGCTCTTAGCCGAATCGTTTCTATTACAAGTGACAAAGTTCACACTTGAAGCTACTAGTCATATTTTCAGCCTTTATATTCATTACATCACACAGAGATAATCCTTCTTCAGGCTTCCTGTGTTTCTGCATATTGCAAACCTCGCCACGAAATCAATTTTAAAACCAGTTCCATAATAAAAGCGGATAGATCCTGCTGTTTTTAGGCTTAATGATGTTCTCAAATCTTTTCATACTTGACCATGTGCTCTGACCCAAAATCTTTTGAATTGTTTTCCTAAAGAGGCATTTGACTCTCCTAAAATGATTCTAAACGCTACAATGAAGGCGTCAAGTTAATCCTACATGTCAAGGTGCATGAAAGTGGATGTATAATTTACATTTTTTATATTTACAAGTTGAAAATATGTCACAGTACTTATGTAATGACAGAAGGATGGAGGAAAAATGACTCTTACCGGTATGTTCTGAGAGTGACCGCGACAAAGTGGGAGCAGCCCCGACGGCCGCTGAAATCGCAACCTCAGTCGAATGAAGACTGTACAAAGTAGCAAAATCTTCACACTTGACGACGCTGTTTGTGGAACGTTTAATTTCAATTCGATCGTCGTTTACTAAAGTTGATCGGTTCTCCTCCATCATTTTGTTAACATATGTTGATTGACTGATCATTTTTTTCTTACTTGTTAAAGATGCACAGCTTAATCATCTACGGTCAGAGTCAAGAAGTACAAAGGTGTAGACTGATATGTAATGACCTTCGATTTCACATTCGTTAATGCACTGCTCATATAAAGATGTACTTCTTACAGATAATGTGTACTGTACTATAAGTACTTTAGAAAATCTGTAACAGTCTTATGGAAAGTTTCCTTGTAGAGTTGTCTGTATTGAAGTATTTGTAAGTATTTGCAAAGATATAATGCATATAAGCATACAAGTAGCGTGTTGAAGGAATGGAAAGAAAGAAGAATCTCTAATTTCCTTTTCCCTGAAGAATATTTTCCCACTTCGGTATTAATACTATTCTGTTGGTTAGTGAATGGAGCCGTGAGTTGCTTTTATTCGCTTTCCTTCCTCTTCGTATACGATATACTTCTTTATACCGTATTATGCATTTGTAAATTCAAAGTTCTGTTCTGCTATGGTCGAAAAACTGAACAACAGTCAGTGCTCATTCGCATTCAGAATGAATGAATTCAAGTTTTGCACGAGGAAAGTCGACTTCTCCTGCCTTATTGTTCGTTTCACTCATATAATAAGTAATATACGTGTAGCAGAGAGAAATGCTACATCTACATGCAAAATGAAACGAGTTAACGAATATAGAATTACTCGTATATTATTGACTTAGCTTTTTCTTTATGTAGTTCATCCAGTAAGTAGTAGTCTAGCATTAGTGGGAGATGAGATACAGAGAATATTATTATGTTATGTTGGCTATGGCCTAGTGAAGTATTATTAATGTACGAGAGTTTCTTTATAGAAGTATCTGAAGTGAGTAAAATGATTGCCTGTTATGTTCTGTCTGTCGTGTCGCCGTTGCAAATTGAATTGCCTAAGTGAGTGAATGAAGCTAAGTTAATCAGTGAATGTAATTAGTGGGATTTTTTAAGCGGGTGTTACTGTTACTACTACTATTATGTGCTTTGCTGACGTTCGGTTTTGTATCTCTCCGTATATAAACGAATAGCCTATCATCATTCCATTGCATTGTTCATCATTGGCTTGGCTACTAAGCGAATCTTGGAGAAACGAAGAGTTTTACACACACATACACATACAGTACAAGGACGAATGGTGTACTAAGTCAAGTAGTGTAGCAGTTTATAACGTGTGTGTATATGGTTATAGGAAAAATAGATGAGGCGTGACACTCAATTGAATTCACAGTTACTTTGGACAGGCTTATACTTAGTTAAGATAGGGTTACGTAATGTTAGGTCGTCTCTTTCTCGTACGTTGCTTTTGCTGTTGGTGTTGTTGTTGGTAAGTAAACAGTATGTATATTGTGTAGGTAAACTCTGGCAAGGAATGAATGGATGATAGTAGAAGTAGTAGTAGTGGTAATAGTCTACGGATGAGTGTAGGTTGTTGTAGTTTTGTGTGTAATATATAGAAGTCTTGTTCGTGTCGGCGTTCGATGCTTTCCTTCTTCCTTCTCGTACAATGGAATACAATACAGATATAATGCATAAACAGGTTAAACTTGGGCAAACTCAATTAGGTTCTCGTCAATGCCGAATCACTTTATCCGTCCAAATAAAATTAGTCAACTTGATTATATTTATTTTGCTCATTTATGTGAGATGCATGTGCAGAAGAGAAAGTCAAAGTCGAATCCACTCTTCTCTGCTCGTATTAAAAGAGAGTCAGGTTTCAATATTTATGTCAGTTTCCTTCCATCCCGTCTAAAGACAGGGCCAGTGGCAAATACTTTTATGTAAAATGTTCAATTGACGGACACTGTAGCTTTGGATTACCAGGAGTCTGTATATATAGAGGTAAATGTAACTTGAAGGGGATTGAAGAACTTTGTAGGTAATAATGAAATTGAATCCAATTTATAAACGTTCACTCGATTCACAAAATCACATTTATACATACAATACTTTTATAAGTCTGAGTCACCAGGTTGTGTAGGTATATAGAAGTTTTTTTTGCCGTAGTCCTTCAGCTACAATGACAATTTGTTGTGGATCTGTTCGGAGGAAATTCTTGTGTTGATATTGTGAGAGTGTGAATTATTAAATCGGTGATTTGATTTAAGGTAGAGTTTACTGTGCGTATTTTGATGTAAAGAGGCTACAAAGCGAAGAGTAAGTTGAATGTGTAAAATTGTCTTGGAGATCACTTTAAGATTATATTAGGCAAAGAGTCATGTGTCTGTGTGTGCTTGGTAGAGAAATGGAATTTACTACTTTGGTTGTTCTGCTACGTTCAATTGAATGAGTGAGTTTCTTGAGAGTTGAGAAGAGTTTCAATCGTTGGTATTCATGAGCTGTGATTTATGTTAACCAATTTGTAACACCTATTCAATCAAAGTCCGACCGAGTGTGTGAAATTTTTTTGCTCGTGACAAGCAATAACGAAACGAAAGGTGACTAATGAAGTTAGGCTGCAGATACAGTTTTATAAGGGAGATTTTCGTTGGGCGCACTGGGAGATCCCTTTTTCGGGAATTGTGTTACCCTCTTCTCTCGTCTCTCTGTGAGTCTGACAACAGTCACAGTACCACAATACTAAGCTGTAGTAAGCGTCAACCTTCTATTCCCCGTGTAAAACCAGTAGTAGTACTTTCTCGTCCCATATCAAAAGACTTACGCCATACTACACTACTTAGGATCTGTAGTTACCAACCAGGCTACCTAACCTAACTGTAGGTACAGCACATACACTACAAATACAAGTAAGTAGTATTCCTCCTACTTAGTTCAATTCAATGACACACACACATACACAGTCAAATACCAGTCGGCAATTCTCTATCTCTTTCCCTCTCTCTCTCTCTCTTTTCTCTTCTAGTTACTTTTCCTTTCTTGATAAATATATCTTGTGTTGTTGCTTTGCCTTTTCTTCAGTTCACTTCAGTTCAGTCAGTGCACTGTTTTCTGTGTAAGTATTGCGTAGTAGTATTACTACGTATGGTAGTGTGATGTGATGTGGTAGTAGTTTAAGGTTGTAGCTAGTCTTAGCATGAAGTTGCTACGGTAAGTACACTCCGAGTTTATCTGTCTTGGCTTGTCATTGTAATGTATTGTAGGCAAAAGTAAAAGCAAAGGTAGCCTATCAACTTAAAAGCACATACCTACATAAAAGTAAAGCTCGCAGAATATTGTGTGTCTCTCTATCAGTACTTCTAGTGCTACTAAGGCTTCTGCTGGATGTATCCGACTGAACCTTCCTAGTTCCTACTATCTTACTTGTGCTATGTTATGTTGAGAGAATGATGACGATGATGTGATAGAATAGAACTACTACTACAACACAAATAACCCACTACAACTATCTGTACATACAAGTAATACTAGCAATTCGTGTATTTTCAACATCCCTCTCGATTCTAGTATATATTTTGTACGTATGATATATTTACGTGAATAGAATTGTGCATACTGCATACAGTAAGAGAAAAGTTTGTTATACTTAATACTGCTTATAAAGAGGATGTAGTAGTATTTGAAAGAGAAAGAAACATTAGAGAGAGAGAGAAAGAGGAGATAGAGACAGAGAGCCGTTACATAACATAACTTCGGAGAGAGTTGTAGTAATAAAGGAGAGCAAGTGAAAGATTCACGTATCATCGTATGTGATAAGAGCCAACCTGGAACCTGACCTGCCCAGCCTCGTTCCCGTCTTCCGATCTGTGGACCAATCCGGGCAGACCTCCCCTTGCCGGTCTCCCTGACAAACTTTCGGAGCCTTACCCGCATTGGCTCTAGCTCCTACCCGATTTCTCCCTCTCTTTCTTCCTATCTTTACCAAAACTATATAGCAAACCAACCAAAGCAAATCTAACGAACCCAAGTCAAACCAGAACCAGGCTATACTATTTTCGAATAGATAAGAAACACCGATGTAAAGTGGAATACCATCATCCTCCTCCTGTATAAGTATATGTATAGTTTATATACGTGTATACGTGTTATGTATGTATGTGTATTATAAGTGTGTGTATTGGTAGGACACATATATGTAGCGTTGGATGTAACATGTAACATGAAATACATACAATTCTTGTTTCCTTTGCTTTCGCTTTTCCGAATCTTCTCTTGACTTACGTTAGTTACTTTACTTTCCTTGTGATGATGTGACTACGATTTCTCCGCTAGAAATACTCAAATACCCCAACAACCCAATGCCAATACGAATATTTTGCTTTGGAGAAACGCCTGCGTTCTTTTACTCTCCTTTCCATTCTTCCATCATCAAACCATCAGCCACATTATCAACTTCGTCGTCAGATGAACACGATAACACGGCTTACCACTTTCCCTTTATTACTCTGCCTACATCGTATCATCACTTTTCGCTTATCCTCCTACACACTCAAACAGATAAATCCACATACACACGAAGTATGTTCTATGATATCTACCTACACACAATTTTTCTTTTCACTGCTCGATGCTCCATCAAAAATCAACTACTAGTACTTAACAAATTATTTCCTAAAGAAATGTCAATAAAATTATAGAAGTAAACACAGATAGTTGATTTCCGTTTACAAGTTAGATTAACTATCCTTCGGGCGATCTGTTTATTTAAAATAGAAAAGAAAGAAAAAAATAACCTATTAAACACAATAATAAAATTTTATTATTTCTCTTACCATTTAAATAATCAACGTTCACATATTTTGCAAAAGTTCTCAATTTTTCGTTGATAGTATTGTAGATTATAGAATGTGTAAATTACAGAATGCAGAATAAGAGACAAACGTAGTGAAAAAGCTGGCACTTTTATTGATTTGTTATTTGACAGCAAATACGAGGTATTATTCTATTAGTATTAAGTATACAAGCAAATTGGCAATATCAACTCATTCTACACGTAACAGTGTAGCTGTAGTAATAGCGAGTACAATAAAGCAGTCGAAGTAGCTTTGTATAAGTGAAAATTCATTTTCAATACGGCACATTGAAGGAAATGTAAATGAAAATGAATATGCCAAAGAGAAAAATTAGATGCAAATTCAACTAACGAAACCTTTTGATTCTGTAACAAGCTATAAACTTCCCCTTGGATCTCAATTGTATGGCATATTTTATTAGTTCATCTTTTCGTTTAAATGTGGCTTACATTTTCCTCTTACTTCACCGTAGCTCCCGTACTAATATTGTATTTTCTCATTTTCTTATAATTCATATTATCCATTAACGTATGTATTTCAATTCCCTATATATTATATATTTATCCGAATATCTCTCTACTATCTACACACAACACACTTAGAATGAATTCAGTACTTACATTACGTATATGTACTAGAAATAGTTCTTCGCTATTTGTTCATATTGCATTCCTTTATGTAGCACAAACACAATGTAGCTACTAATACTGCTTACAGTATACATCAGTTTGATATGCATTTGTAATGTCGCTACCTATTCGGTTTTTATCTTGTTTCATTTCACAACATTTTCATTTGCATTTTGTCGACTACATTTTTGAAGAAAACTCTTTATCTTATAATACGCTGCATAACATCATATTTGATCTGGTAGTAGTATAACAAACTGTCTGCATGTCTGCATAAACTCATTTCTGATTACTATTGTAGCACAGATCCCTTCCGTTTCACCATGTCATCATGATAATTCAATTTTTCTTCCAATTTTTCTGCAAATTAAGCACCACTGCAATGAAACTTGCTCTAGGTATGCCTATACAAAATATATCCATCGCGCATATTTGGAAGCGACTTAACAACCCAAGAGAGTGACAGAGGCATAGAAATATCACGATTTCTAGGTTAATAGAAAAACTTGTTGATTAACTGATTTACACTGGTTACATGTTACATTTACATGAATATGGTGTATTTTTGATGGCGCACATTGCAGTGAAGTGACTCTAATTTATTTTCGTTCCTTCTGAATACACAAGTATCACAAGTTGCATTTTTATCTTCCTTTTCGTGTACATCATGCATACGCGTTTGATTTGTATGTATAGTTCAAATATATACAAATATATAGGTATATCTATTTAGTTGTCTCTGCTTTTTTTAAGAAATATTGTAAAAATTCGAGCGAAGCATTTTTACGAGTAGGTTTTGTGTATGCGATGCTTTCATAATATAAACTCACATACATCCATCGTGATCCATCCTTCTTTATTACATCACCCCAAAATCGCATTGTTGTGTAGCACGTGTATTTATTTCGATTCTTTTTTATTTCACATTCTGCTGCAACTGCACGGAGTTGTGTCAGAGTACCCTTCTGCTTACTGTGCTTGGGGTTTCGTGGACAAATACCGTTGTTTGTGTGCGTTGAGAACAATCATGACCGGTGACGGAAAAACTCTACCACTCATAATAACACACTCCATTTAATTTCCCAGTGTCAACAACGGTGTCGAATGATTGTCCGAACGTGTTCGACACGTGTTGACAGCAGCCACTTGACTCAAAGGTATCAATTAAAAGTGCAAAATGCATACAATTGACAACACGTGCTGGACATGAGACCTGATTCTTCAAGGTTGTTCCCTCTTGTGTAGGTGTCAACATTATGCCACTAATCTAATCACTACATTCAACGAAAACGAATCAAATACGAATACATTTCCGTGTAGGAGATTAATACAATATTGAGTAAAATCCATTAGAGTTCATACTCATATTGACGAAATTCAATTTGCGTTCAAAAGAAAATTACTATCATTAATTTTCTAAATCTCATGGTTTTATAATATATTCATAAATCCCTTCTACATATGAAGTGGTAATATTTATGGAAATGTGTTATATATGAGTGTTCAATGGTCAGATCAATAGGCTAAATAATTCTTATTCATTTTCCAATCTTCTATATGCAATCAAATAGTCTTTTCAGCTAAAACCCCTTCAGGTTAGATTAACGTACATATTTTACCCCTAAACCTCACAGGTTAGATTTATGCATTATTCTACCCTACAATGTGTTTTTATAATCCAAGTATGTTAAAGTAAAACTCTGTCTCAGATTGGGAATTTCTCTATTCACCCCAATCTCCTTCTAATTTAAGTTTAGTGCTAAGTCAAGTAGCCATACAAACAACCAATCAAATGTAAGCATTATTTCATCATTATTCTTATGCTAACGATTGTAAAACGTAGTCTAATCTCACAGCAATCTTCTTGCTCATTCTTCATTTTCTCGCCAGTATTACTTTGATATCCAAGAGAAAAGGACTACCTTTTACAGTCAAGTTTGCTCACCTCTATAATCTTAAGTTCTGACTCGTGTATTAGTGATAATTAACTACAATTAAATATATAATAGTTATCTTCGTTTTGGTCTATCTCATTGTTTTATTTATCAACAAAGTAGGCCAAATTCGTAGAATTCTACATTATTACAATACACATCATTACTCAAAGAAAGTCACAAAATAGGAAGTGCATTCAGTCAGTACTGCATCTTTCATCATAAATGTCTCTAAAACCTTTTGGCACAGGTTGCAAGTGCTAATCACAAATTATATAACCAGGGATTCATGAAAACAAGATTGATCTCTACCAATATATAAAACCATAAAATATCATAAAAACATATAACATAAAAATATAAAAGTAAAGCACAAACACACAATCTCATGCCAATCCACTTCA
>JABASD010002273.1:0-28429 GCA_019776165.1 Pogonognathellus flavescens
AACGCGCTACAATTTGGAAACGAGATAAGTCGTCCTACCAACATAACTGCATAAAAAAGTTGGACGACAAATATCGTCCTGCCTTTTTAACAGGTTAAATTGAATTTTTTTACTATATGAAGTCTTTCTGGAGAGTTGTAGGTCAAGCGAGGAGTTCATAGAGTAACATGTGGATTCCCCATTGGTCTTCATGGATTGGAATGCTTTTACATTACGAAATCTTTCTTTCTTACACTTTTAAGTGTGATTTTTACAGCGGAAATTGTACTTCTCCAATCTTCATCAGTCTGTTTGTAATGTAATGATGATTATATTCAATTTATCTTACACATCCTTTTAGAAGCTGCATATCATAATCAACTTTACCGTATTGTTTCATGTTGCTATATTTAAAGTTCTTTTTTGTGAAAAAATAAATCATTTGATTGTGAAAGAAGGATGAATTAAATAAACATTACAAAAATTATTGCATTATTGTACACACTTAACACATAAGCATACTTATACATGCATACATAACAGAATAGATGATTAAATCCGAGACTGAGCTTTGTTAAGTAATCTTGGATTTTCGTAAAAACAAGTCCATATAAAATTTACCTTTACACCATTTATGCCTTAACTTAAATGTAATATATCCCATCTTTCCGTAGACACTTGAGGAACTCTATAGATGGTCATAGTCATGGATGGTTCTCAAAGCGTTTCAACTAGTTTACTTCATTGTGTTTTGCTGTAATATTTAAGGAGACAAATATAATTGGCATGTGCATGCTTACTACTTACCTCAATCAAATGCAGATTATTAAATGAGACTATAAGCTAGTGGTCGTATCGTCTGTGTATAGGCGAAGTAATCAGACGCAGATGCAGACACCATCAAAAGACAATTAAACACTACAATGTCATTTTATATTGATTCACTTTAAGTGAAAAGAAGTAAAAGCTACTACATGCAAAGGACATGTCATTTCATTAATGTTTTTAATGAACAGGTTGTGCCTTTAATAGTTATACATGTTTTAAATACTTGCAATTAGACTCAATAAAACAGAATAACATCATTTACTGTCATGTTTGTTAAAATCAACTCAAGTTGTGTGTAAACTCAAAAAGACGACTCTTTTTAAGTACAGTAAAATGTAATTAGTTAGTAGAGACGTCATTTTATTGATCGTGACATTGAAATTCATTTCCCTGTAGCATTTAGATCTTTTCTTAAGCTGAGTCTTTGTGAGATAGAAGGTGAGAGACACACGGATTGAGGTTTTCGTACAATTCAATGTAAACAAGGTATTTTATTACAATTTGCAAATGCTCTAGAATTCTATTACTCTGTATAATCTGTACTTTATAAGACATTTTTCCAATTCCTTTATCATTTTACAGATTAAAATTTACAAGAATTCAGGTGACACAATACAAAAAAGGTTTTAATAATAAAAGTATAATACGATTAGTTTCCATTTCATCAGATAAATAATCTATTTCGTGTTAACTCTGGAAAATGAGAGTCAACAACAATATGGTTATTGAACAGTGGGCAAGGAAGAGTTCTTTCGCTTCATTAAAACAATCTGTGAATAAAGATTCAACAATAGGATTTATAAAATTTCTTGCAGCATCGCCAATAGAAAGCTTCACATTTAACAACAATTATAATAATTGCATTTACACTAATTTTCGGTGTTATTTAATTCTTGGTAAAATGATCGGGGTTATTCCATTACAAGGTTTGCTAAAGCCCAAGAATTTGGAAAATATTCGATTCAGGTAAGAAACAATTGTACACTCACATAAAAATAAAATATAGGTACATACTGTAAAAAATAGCTACAAGCTAACACTGATGAACAAGGGCGTATTCATCATGATTCACAAATAGGGGCTTAAGAATGTTTGGGAAAGCTGGGGGGAAGTAAATAAGTGAGTATATCCTTGGCCGCACAGAATCTGGGGGCTTATAAGCCTATTGAGCCCTTATACTTAGATACGCCCTTGACAGTGAACAATAATTAATGATTTATTTCTAATGCAAAAATATGTCCTGTCAAGCAGACCCTTTAGTGTGGGAGCAATAATTTCAACACTGATTTGCTTGCTGTTATCGACTTGTGTCATTGTTGGAGGAATCGGAATGCTTAAATCTGGGAAAACCAATGCGATGGAAATAGCTAATTCTGCATCTCAATTTGTGTTTTTTCTCTATGGATGGTTTGTGTAAGGCAATTAATAACAAAATTCCTATTATAAATACTTACTAAAAATAGAAGTCTGGTATAAGAACAAAAAACAAATAATTTATCGTGTACGATTGTATAATTCTCTTTTTACCAGTTACTTTTACTTTCTCCGAAATTCCAACTATTTAATTGAAATGTTTTATACGTGGAGAAATGCAAACATCCATTTCACAAAAGAAGACACGAAACTCAGAAAACACATTTTTCTTATTGCTGGAATTGCTTTCGCTTCAGCTGCAGTCGACAATGTTTGTTATAACTTGAAAAAGTTTCAACCCTACCCAAGTATGAGATGGGAAATTCTTAATTAACATGCAAATTGTTTTTAAATGCAAAACTATTTTTATTTTAATATTTTATTCGCGAACCATTGAGAAATTAGTGTGATTTAATTCTATTACTCTTTAGATCAAGGCAAATCATTGCTAGAATTTTATTACAGACATGACTACAAGTTCTGGGCTGATATCGTTAACTACAATCCAATTTTGTCAGCGATGCTGTTTTTGGCAAATAAATTATGCTGGTTTGCATCGAACTACGCAGATATCTTTATCGCCTTAGTTAGTAGAGCTTTATCTTTTAGATTCAAGATTCTTACAGAAGTTGCGACACTTGAGTGGATTTCTTTGAACAATGCTAAAAATAAATCTGCTGGTATGTATATGGATATTATGCGCACTTTACTTATTCAACTGTAAACATTGGTCATATCTTTTCTTTTAATAAATATGGCCTACATGATGATTGATGATAATAATGCAATACAAATTAAATGATGATTAAGCTAATTTACTTTTTATTTTAAGTTCTAAAGGTTTAACTTTTAATATTGTAGAACGATTATTCTGGAAACGTCTGGTGCGGGATCATGCAACATTATGCAAAATTCTTGACAGCTTTGCAGATTTTTTGTCGCCAATAATATTTGCATCATACAGCATAAATATATACAATCTATGTCGACGGGTACTCTAAATGAATTATGGATCATAATTATTTCAATTCAAGGGCGTATCTACGTATGGATTCGCCGAGCTTCAGCTTAGCGAGTGCCACACTCATGCAAAAGGGATTATTTGACAAATTTGCAGCTTTTGAGTCCGCCATTTGTAAATCCTAGATACGCCCTTGAATAACAATGCATTTACGATTTTAAATTAGTACTGCAGTTTTATAATGAAATGATTTATTTTATTCGAAAAAAATAATGCGTGAAGAAAAATATTTGTGTTAGCAAATGGCAACTTGTTCCAGAAGGGATATTTTTATCCTTTGATCCTTTTTATTCCGAACTTAAAATTGATACACATTTAATTTCAGATTAATGGGATACTCACGGGAACAGCTATACACGGTAGTACTTTTATAGACACCGTGTACTCAATTTGGTCATTCATGCAAATGGCAGGCAGAACATTTTTCATTACCTTGACAGGTGCAAATGTGAATGATTTTGCCCATGGCATCCGCAAGTTATTCTCTCAATGTCCCAGTGACTGCTACACTATAGACGTCAGTGAAATGATTGTTATTTATATTAATTTGTACATTGATTTGAACTTAAATTAAATCGGTTCCTTTGATTTGCCATTCAATTGCTACAGGTGAAACGCGGAGAACACAGCGTTACTTGCGTATATCAAATCGGTTTGCATGGGCTAAATTGTTTTCTTATTAAGAAATCGTTTTTTCTTTCTTTGGTCAGTGTAGTTTTCACAGTTTTAATTGTATTTTTAAATACAACCAACTAATAAGTATATTTTAAATTTTAACCGTTATGTGAGTATTATGTAAATGATCTAATTAGGGTTAATGAAATTAAAACCTTAGTAAAAATATTATTCTACTAAGAGAAGTTCGATAAATCGGACCTCGTTAATCCGAACATTCGATTAATCGAACTTCTACTGTACTAGTCTAGTAAATCACCTCTGCTCTGAAAAATGTTAATGCTTGGTAATGTACATTCTTGTATTAAATATATGATTAACTACTGTAATAAATTAAAATTATGATTTGTCAGGCACATGTTTCGAATTTATGTATGATTAATCGAATCGAAGGTTTAGATATGTACGTTTGATTAATCTTATTTGAGTCTTTTCAAAAATATGAAGTAAGTATTATGTCAATGAAGTGTTTATTCATTAACTGAATTCCTTTAAAGCAAATCTATAGGAATAAATTTATAAAAGATTTTCCTCTGTTTGTTTCTTGGTCTTCTTTGTAAAATTACTCTCACTCTACTTCAATGTTTTTCCAAAAATTCTTACGGATTTCAAAATCTTTGTAATCTGAAATGGATAAATAAAACATAATATTATTAGCATACTATTAACTTCAATCGATGTCTCTTTTCTTAATAAATACTTCTTTATTTCTGTCTATTACCTTTCAAAGCTGCTGATTTCCGATAATTTTTGTCGTATTCATTTCTATCATTTCGAATTGCATTGTTCTTATCTAGAAAGTTTTGTGATTCCGTATCGGGTTTTTCTGACGATTGCGGAATTGGAGTAGATTGAGTATCAGAATTTCGACAAGATTGACAACCCTGTACACATGCATTTATTAGAGACATTGTGCAAGAACGGCATTGTCTGATGCTAATTACAATCGCGATGAAGCAAACTGAAAAGGCAATGCCTGCTGCAATGGAGATATACATGACTGACTTAACGACATTGTCATCCACTCCGATGTAAAGGTTAATTTTTATATTCACGTTTTGAATCGCTTCACTTAGATATCTAGCAGCCTCAGCTCCAACATCTTTAAGATCTGCCGTGTTGACAGCCACGTCCCAGTTTTTAGAAAGCTCGACGAGAGCATCTTTTATGTTTTTCGTCGCATCGGAACCAATGTGTGCCAAATCCCCACTGTCAATTCTCACGCTGACGCTTTTTGCCATTTCCTTAACACTGTCAGCCAATTTTCTCACTGTGGCGGCGGTTTCTACCACACCATTGTCAATGGACCGAGATAAATTATCACTTGCTACCTTCAATGAATTGCCCAATTCCCTTGCAGCACTTTCACCAGTGTTTCTGCCAATGTTTTGACAAGTTTCAACATAGTTCGGTATTTGGAACAATATTGTTACAAATAGAACAAAGACAAAAAATGGAGAATATAATTGCACCATTTTGACTTTCTAACGTGAAATTAAGCTCAAAAGTTTTGCCAAAAATGTAACTTACAACAGTAAGAGTAAGACATTAATCAGTGGTTTTACCAAAAGGGTTTCATGGTTTCATACAAACCGTTTAGATTGGTTTATTATATAATATACCTAGTGCTGAGGATTGTCGTTGTGTTTCATGCGATTTTATATCTTATCAAAGCAATGAGAGTATTATCGTATAATGGCTCTTAGTATGATGTTGTATTCTTGTATTGTAGCTTGTAGAATTAATGATTGAAATTCTAACCTGTGGAGAAAGGAGGTTGAGTGTATAAAATATGCCCTGAATGTGATTGATAAACAACATAAAAATATATATTTATCGTAGTATTATTTATTTTATGAAACTCGGTGTATTGTTTCGGTCGCGAATAAATCTGTTTTCTTCGTTTATTCGTCCCCATGTTTGTATTATACCTATACCTGTACCCTTAGATTATTCTTTTCTCCCCCATTCCCGAATCCTGTCTATATTGATTTGTTTTATTTAATTTGTTGTGTACATGAAATGAATTGTCGTTTAACTATTACTACTACTACTAGAGGTGATATTCAGAAAAGTGAAGATAGAACAAATGTCGCATTTTCATTTATTTGATCCTTTTTACTCTAAATTTTACATGAATGTATGCATTGCACGTGTGACATGCGAATTACAAGAATTACTACTAAATACGAGCATTATTTGCCTTTGGCATTTATATCTAAGTATTTATAAGTTTCATTTACATATTCCCCCATTCTATACCCTTCGGACTCACTCATACAAGAAATGACACTCTAGAAATGAATACTACTACATATAGTACATGTCTGTGTTTATCTGAAAATAATATCTACTAATTGGTTATCTATTTGCTAACAGTATTGTATATTGATGAGTGTTAATATTGCTTCACATGATATTGGATTCACTTTCAACTATTTATCTTTTTGCACGTGGATAAAAATTGCATAAAAATCTGTAATCGATTTTTGCATATATTTAGGTAAGTATAGTACCAACTTCTCAAGTGAAGTAAAATATAATGTATTAATTGTAAGCGAAAGCAATTGAAAGCAAAATAGTTGCATATTTTATGTTGCCGAGTGCAATGATTAAAGAGGGAATGCATCAAAAACTGTGCTCTAAATAATTCTACTCCCAGATGCTTCAGAACAACAAATAAACGTCTTCCTTTCAGAAATTTCAGTCCAAGGGCCACCACACTTTTACCCGTATACAAAAGCATTAAATATTATTTTACTATAAAAAGCATTTGTATAAGCATTATATATTATTACCAGTAAATTCATTATTTTTCAGATATTGCAGTACTTACCAACATTGATAAAATCTGAAATGTAATACATACAATTACACTCATAATCATATTACACAATTTTCATTGCAAAGTTCATTGCATACCCAATTTTTACATCTGCAATAAATTGTATACATTGAAATTGAAAAAAATCTCTTGCCTTGCAATTCAATGCAATAAATGACAAATAATCACTTTAAGAATTTTAGCACAATTTACACATTTATCTTCGTTAGTGGTATATTGATTAGCTTATATATTGTACTACCGCAAGACGGGTATTGTAGAGAGTATGATTGTTAGGTATTTTACATTCAATGACATTACGGATGTATAATTAATATTGGACTAATTATTATTATTATTATTATTCATTTCATAGTATTAACAATTATTTTTCCGTACGACTATTTTACTGCTATTGGCATGTCAAGGAAGGCAGCGAATAGTACGACATTGTTTCTGAATACGTTGTTTCCGGTTTATATGTTCAAATACACTTCTCGTCCTTGCATCTTTTCTTTAATATACTTTGCCCCATCCTGAGTAATCAAATTCAAGTTTTTCGTTCTGAAATAGTGCAAATCCATACTGTCCGCAATTTTTCTCAGGGATCGGTCTGTTATCTTTGGAAAAGCAAAAACATATTTCATTTATTATAACAAATTGTTGTTTGCTTTGAAAACGCAATCCTAAAGCGAAACTATAGGCACCTTCATAAATAGCTTTGTGGGGACATACATAAGTATATTTAGGATGCAGATTCAAACGAGTGAGAAATTTTAAGAAGATAGATAAATGAGAAGAATGTGACATCTGCCACGATCTGCTTAATTGTAAGGGAGAAAACTTTGTGCTTATAACTGAAAAATGGAAAGGGAAAAAATTCGGGAGATCCTTTTGTAAATCCTAAATAAAGTTATTTTCTTGGTGTCTCAACAGGGTTAATTCAATTTATTACTGGGCATTATTAACTAAATAGTATTGGAAAAGTTCCAAACAGAAAAATAGTTGCTTTTGTAAACATCTATATCTAAATTAGTTAATTAGGTAAATTTTGATTTTTGATGGTGCTGTATAAAATTCCAAAATATTGCCACGTTCAAATGTATTTACCTGTGAATTAAAGCGTCCAACTAGTTCAAGTGATTTGACCTTCTTACACTTCGAAATTGCCAAGACTATGGACAAATCTGTCATTTCGCCACTAAGAACGAGAATTCGTAAACCTGAAAAATAAAAAATAGTCTCATCACTTTACCAAGTAATAATGTATACCATACAACTTCAAATTACTATCTTCTATTAGTAAAGCTATGTAGAAAAGACAAACATGTAATAATTTTTATATTTGCATACTAAACATGAGTAATAAAAATTATGTACATTTGAGATCACAGATGTTATGAAATTTCTTCAATCCTGCAGCGTAAAATTCCTTATCGCAAAGATCATGACTGAGAAATCCCAACGGAATGCCTGTAATGCCGACCTCGGTGAAGCCTCCATAAAGTATAGCAAAGTCCTCTAGAACGGGCAGTTGCTGGAAAATAATTCTCAGGTATTTATCCGTAACAATGTCCATTGTCAACTTTGTGATCATGGTATCTATGTGGAGGAGTTTATAAATAGTTTCCGAAGACCCATGACCCGCGGCATGAATTTCTAGTTGTTCCAACTGAGTATTTTTCTTCGTATGATTATATTTTTCATAAAGATTCCAGTCATCCATTTGTAACATCATTTCCTTTTCGAATTCCATCAAAACGACGACAAGCGTCTTCAACTGCACGGCTTTGTGAATAAAATCCAAATATCCGTTCCAAACAATGACGGAGAGCCAACGTAACGCTTTAAACGAAGGAAATTTGGAATCCAATTTAAATCCGTCTCTGAAAGTCAAAGTGAGTGTTTCTAGTGTCTCTTCTATTGAGTGCAAGAAAGAATACAATTTCCTTGTTGTGACATCCGGTGTCAATGTAATTTGTAGACTCCTGAGTGGAAATCCCTTTGAGACTAACAAATCAAAGTCATTATCACATAGAAAAGTATCGATTTTCAATGTAGACAAATGTCGCAATGAAAGCTCTTTGTTTGTCATCAGATTTTCAAACAAGATTCTCGCTGGATTGTCTAAAGGTGATGTGAATTGAAGAATATTCGGGTAAAATATTTCCTCCAGATTAGGACAGGCTCGAATTATTTGCAAAAGTGAATTTGTTGATGAACGCGTATTATGGTAAGTCTGGAGATCTTGAATTGTCAATGTGACGATGATTGTTTTCAACGATGAACATTTCTTGGTAGTATCAATGAATGGCATGATTCCCAAATGATCGCTAATTGTATTCTCTAAAGGTAGGGCGCACTGAATTGGCAATCGGAGTTCTTCCAAATGTGGCAGTTCGTGTAGCAAAAGTAGCTCCTGAAGATATGGCAGTGTCCATGGAAAATTTCGTAGCTCCAGATATTTCACGGGAAAGTTGAATCGTCTCATAATATCGGGCAGACAAGGCGTCTCGCCGTCTATTATGAAACTGGTGCAGATTTTGTCAATGTTCAACAGCTCAACAGAAAGGTCAACATTATCATGGATTAACTTGGTCAAGTTTACTTTGCTCCTTTTTCTGACTAATGGGCGCAATTCGAGATCCCAGATGCGACATACAAGTCGGCACTTCTTTTGATGCCAAAATGTCAAGGAGCCAAATACTTTACTCAGCACCTAACGCAAAAACAGATGTGGAAATAGAGTCACTGTATATATTACATCACCTAATAATATCATCCACTGCATTAAGTGTTTATATACTTTATACAACCATTTAAACTCTTTTAGTACACGTATACTAATCTACTTTAATCTAATCCATTTTCACATCACTATCCATCCTGTTCAATTCAACTAACCCTACTCACACACGAAAAGACAGACAGATGCGACTGGTACTTCACGTTCACGTTAAAGGTGAATGATTTCTGCTATTCTGTGTACTAAATGGTCCTCTTATCCTTTTTATTACTCACGCTGAGCCTTTATAGCAATGTTATGACTTGATATATCATTTTCTCAACTATAGTTTTTGTCCCTTCATTTTATATACAAAATCTCTCGTGGCAAACTGAAAGGTGATACCGCGCTGTGGTAAACAAGTTACGAATTGATATGACATATGTGACAGTAGCCTTGCCATAGAAAACTACATTCTCCTACTAATAATAATATTTTTCTATGTACCTAGGTTATGTTATGTAATCTCTACAACGTCCCTGTCTCGCGTCTCACCTTCCACCGAAATGCTAAAAATAACATTTTTCATAAATAATACACAGGTAGACGTTTGCGTGCTTTTCCATGATTGCAATTCAAAATCATATCATCATGAGAATCCTATTAAAGTATAAGCAATAATAATAATATAGTACATGTGTGTAGTATCATAGCTCCCCACTCGAGTTCGCCCTGGTAGTATATAGTACGTATACATGAAGGATGAGCCTATATACCATGTAATATTAATATATAGGAAATCGAAATTGAATCCCGAAATAAAATTGACATTAAAAATAAATGTCGTAAAGCGGACAATGACTTTTTGCATGGCCTTTCGTACTTTCGTTTGATTACATCCGAGTCATGTAGTACTACAAGTACCTTTGACAATGGAAACAATTAATCGTATTGTGTGTGCAAGTCCTGCGGGAGAAAGAGAGAACCCAGGAATAACTCTACAATGCTACGGTATGTTCTATTTTTAGCCTGCATGCATGATCAATCCGGGAAGGTAGATTCTCTGTTCTCTATTGCCCGTATCTGTGTAGTACGTAATGCCACAGTACATAAAACTTTTACTACTAACGTACCGCGCACAGTACATTACTACTACAGCAAAACACTCTATTACTTTTTCTTTGTATACACAAAAGTATTTCCATGTGAAATCTTCCTTCGCCTACAAATACTACAGAGATATAAAAATGCACATACATTGAAAAAAGTAAGGAAATTCGACGAAAAACTTTTCCTGCAGAAAAGTGAGGAAAGCCTACCCTAAATACATAAAGAATCTTTTGCAAAGAAGCTTTATTTGCCCTAGGTATCATAAGAGTGTCTGTACTTATACTTACCGTGGGAATCAACAGCGGATGTAGACAGGTGTTCGTGGAGCTCGACTCGCTACAAATATCCACTAGTATCTTCTCCATATTTTTAGACGCACGCACTTAAGCTTATTTTTAGTAAATCTCGTCAAACTAAAATAATTTGACAAAAATTTCACATACAAACTATTAACAAACCAATCTCTCTGACTGCCTCAACTCTTTAAATAATTTAATATTATACCTATAGTACCGATTTCTCTGAATAAAAATTGCAGAGTTGAAATGGACACACGTGGAGAGAAGAAGTCCTGCAAAGACCGGACAGTGGAAGACCAGAGACAAGTTTAAGAAGAAAACGGAAAGTTTTTCAGAGACAGAAAGAGTAAGAGAAGACAAGACAAGAAGAAGAGAGAGAGAGCATAGAACCGTCGAGACGAGCCCGAGTCCACTCCACTGTGAACTGAAGAGCCAAGTAGTCTAGCACGACGACATGAAGGTTGCAACTACGAAACTGCTCTAGTTACATGATGTGATGATGTGCTTACTACTCCCAGTAGTAGAAGTGGAGGATTTTACGTGTATGTAGTTTGTGCACCACAACACACGTAAGTACACATACACCATCACTACTACTACTACTGCCGTCGTTGTCGTCATAGTCTGTGGGTCTACTACGGTGGTGGTGGTAGTGGCAACACGTACACATGGAAAAGTATAGAAGCTGTTTTAGGCTATCACTTTGAAGGATTTAGCAGTGGATCGATATTATAGTCAAGGATGGATGTGTGCAAGCCAAGGCAATAATAATACATACATACACCATGGTTAGTTAGGTAATACATATAAAATTTATATAGAAGAAGCGATTAATAAGTAGGAAATTTTATACAAAGGATATATACCGGTTTTAGTTTGGCCTGTGCCGATGAACACACATAATGTAATGTAATCTCTCGTCGCTCTGCGGTTTGACTTTTACAGAGATTTTGCTAATATACACGAAATAGTAAAACATGGTATTGTGGCTTCGGTTTGTTTTACAACAGCTTTTACCTTGTGTTACTTTCCCTTATGACTACATTATTAGAAAATCACCGTATTATACAGTGGAACAAACAAGAATAGTAAACTGAGCTCATTCAACACTTTATGTTTTTAACCAGAGACATAAGAAGACAAGACACACAAGACTATGTGTAGTACCTCATTGCAAATGTCGTGTGTCGACCTTAAGCTCGCCAATTTTTCATATGAATTGAAAACTATAGCACGAGACACATTCTGAGAGACATTATAGCAGAAGGAGTAGTCTGAATTAAATTAAAGATAGTTAAGCAAAGAAGGATGAGAGCAGAGCCATTCTTTTATATATGGTTTTTATATGCTGCAATTTTTTATGCAATGTTATGTAACAAGTAGATACTTGTCACATCGTCAACTGTTTGTATTCACAGTGTAAATACATAATGGTGTTTTTCTAAATCAGTTGTGTGTGTTTTAGCGAAAAGGATGCGATCGCACAAACTGAATTAAAGGTTAAAGCCTTGTTAGATTGCCCAAAAACATTTTATAGTTAATTTATTACTCTCAGCAGGCGTATAGCGTTACACTTTATGATATACACCTACTTACAATTTAGAATCATGTTTTTATACATACATATACATACACATACTTATGGCTAATACACTAACAAGTAACACATTACGTTATACAACCTATTTAATGTAATAAGTACATATACCTACTTAGTTGTATGAGTAAGTACACTTGCAATACAATTAAGAAAGTAGCATCGAACTGTCAATTAAATACGTAGGTATTAAGACAATAATTTTATGTAGAACAAATTTTTTAACACATGCATAGGTAATAGGTATATAAGTTATTACTAAATGTACATATAAGGGCTATAGTAGTAAATAATTAATCTTATATAATAAACGTAGCAATTAAGTATATTGACATATCATTGTAAAAGCAAAGTGTAGGTATCTTACTATAATAATAATGTTGTTGTGATATAGTATAGCGTTTTAAGTTAGTGATTGATACTACTATGGTTAGTTTAATTATTTATACTTTATAGTAGGTATACACATAGGTAGTAATTAAAATACACATTTAATTTATGTACAATTAACACATGTATTTAATAAGAATACAGATTAGGGTATTTGGTTACAGTATTACATTTCTGGCATGTATGGTATAACTTATCCTGTAACATTTTAACTAATTGTAGTAACGTAGTTAAACCAAAAGCTAAAATACAATTTACAAATGTAAAATAAAATGTAATTGCTGAATAGTAATCTTTATTTTTACAAAAGACAGGACTTTTCATAGTGTTTTGCATTTCAGCTTGTTTAAAACTTATAATGGAGTATTTAACTTATAATAAAATATTAATTACTTATTAGTAACTTGACTTAGCTGTCATGTATACATGGATGGACACAATATACTACTCATTTAGTATAATAATAATATTGTATCGTATAATATCAACTTACATGATTAATTTCTTATACTATAGGTAGGTGTACTATATAATAATTTTCTGTAAGTTATGTTTGTAATATATTATTATAGCTATTATTGCCTTTTGCTTTCCTCTGTTTGAAAAAGGTACTAACTGCATATGCATATATGAATTTTATTTATAAGTATACACCGTACCTTTACGGAGATTTTTTTATTTAGTTTTTAATTAGCAAATATAATAATTTACCTAATTAATTACTTTTTCTTTCTCACAGCTCTTTCTCAAGGCCATACCTATTAGATTGTCAGTATTTCCATCAAATTTTAAACATTATAAATTATAGAAAGCTTATTATTATATAATAATCTCAACAATATTAAATTAAAAGTCTAATTTACATTAACTACACTAAAACTAAAAGTAGCTTTAGCTGATAATACAGATTTTCTGTATTTCTATATACGAATGTCAATTAACTGCCAAGAAAAACTCTACTTTTCTTTTAAAAAAGGTAACATCAAGTAAGAAAGCTTTTACTTTTATGTAAAATCAAAGGTAGCCACCATGAAATCCACCCCAATTTTCGACAAAGCCACCAGACGGGAAATACTGCTGGTAGTGGGAAGGATGAACATGAGGATCATGCATGTAAGTGAGTCCAGCCGTGGCAGATGGATTTTGTCCATTTGCAGAAGAAGCTACCGCCGCAGCGGCTGCAGCAGCAGCAGCACTCAAAGGATTGCTTTGAAAATCGGGTGGTACAGACGAGCTATGGCTATGTGACTGGGATCCTCCCGCTGAGGAATAACTGCTGAACGGATTATCTGTTCCGGTAGTAGACTCAATTTTGACTGTGGTGGCTTGTGAGTCCATGGGTAGAGGATGATGATGATGGTGCAGATGGTGATGGTGGGACAAATGAGCTGCCGCGTGTTGCTGCTGAGTGTGATTCAAATGAAGATGTTGGTGGTGAGGGTGGTGGGAGTGAGGATTGTGGTGAGATGACGACAAGGAGGATGGGGAGGACTGCAAAGTTAAAGAGGAACTTCCAGATGATGACGAAGATGCTGCTGGAGATGCGTATAAACTGCCTACTGAGGAAGAAGACACCAAATTAGTTCCAGCGGGGGTTGATCCTACACCTACTAACGGATTGTAGTGGTGACGGTGAAGAGGAAGACTTCCTGCACCACTTCCTAAATAATGTTCACTCCAATCGGATAAAATCGGTGGGGAACTGTTGCTGGAAGTTGTTAAACAACTTGTACTGGGACTGGATTGACTTCCGCCGACAACAACGGTTTGCGATTGAGATTGCTTTGCTCTTTTTGCAGCTTTCGATGATTCGTTTTTCGGAGTTGTGGGTGGGGTTGGGGGAATGGGAGATGGAGGATTACTGTGGTCTTCCATGTGCTCTGGAGATTTATTAGTCCTGTGGCATAAAGAAAATTGTAAAAATTAGTTTCGGTTGAAAAATACTTTGTAATTGCTGAATCATTGAGTTATAGAGATTGAAGGACTTACCTGAATACAACAGAAGAAGCAGATTTATCAAGTTGTTTTTCCACGCGTTGTTTCCTCCGCCTTGGTTGATATTTGTAGTCAGGGTGTTGTCTCTTGTGCTCGGATCGGAGTCGCTCTGCTTCCAGTATGAATGGACGTTTCTCAGATTCACTCAGCAGTCTGAAATCACAAAAATAATATTATCATCAATCTGTCCCGTTTTTGCAGGTAAATTCATAAGGGCGAGTAATTCTTTTTGCACTGTGTAAATAAATACTATATACTATCACTATTCCTACAGGTACATCATGTTTCTGTAGCTTCCAATATAGTTTCTATTCTTCAGTTTTATACTATGAACTTCAGAACTTCACTTGAATTGAATATAAGATGAAGATGACATTTGCTTTAAAGAGTGCATTCGCCGTTCTACTTTAGAATACTTAATTGCCTATGCATTACATAGATAACATCTCTGCGTATGGATAACATACTTTCCTACATAGTTTTAAAATTGTATTATTAGAATTTTACAATTGCATTGAACTTGATTGACGGACGGGGGTGTGTGAAAATCCAACAATGTTATCAAGGACCTTCTTCACCGTGAACACAACAAGTGCAGTCAAATAAAGTAACAAAACTGAGGAACAAGTAGAACATGAAAAGACAATATTTACTTAAGGGTGTTGCTCAATTTCATATCTCTCTGTCTTTGACAGAAATTGTAATGTTTTTCTAACTTATTCTTCCTTCTACTCATTCATAAATGAAATTACACCTCTCTTCGTAATTTTTCCATTTGTTAACAGATATCTGTCAATGTACTTCAACTGTTTCAACCATTTTCCGTACATTACCTCAGTATATAACTTTCTTAAATACCTCTATAGTATATACTCTATCTACATTATAATTTCCTTCAGTATTTTTTGTTTTATTAGAAGCAAAACGCTATTAAATAGCGTTTTGAAAAGTAATTATTCCTTTTCCACACTACGAAGATAGGTGCATAAGCTTCATCGAAAGGATGTCAGTCAATTTACATTATTGCATAAGTATGCGAAAAAATTGTCTATTCATAATTATTTGATCATATCGGATTAAAATGTAGTTAATTCAATGTGCCATTAAAAAAGACATTTATCAATATATAGAAGGGATTTGTTTGCATTTACATTACATTAAGGGTTAGATTTGTTGTTTGAAGTTAAATGAATGCAGTAAAGGGTCACAGACAGTCATAGTCATACACAGATACAAAAATATAATTCTATCACAGCTAAGCTGTCCAATTACGGATTGGGCATTTTGTTTTTCTATCGCTACGATTTGGTATTCTCACTTGACAGTATTTTGCTTTGCTTATCTCTATCTCTCTCTCTCTCTCTCTCGCCTTTATTACTTCAAGACAGAAATAAATCTGACTTCGTATATTTTCGTCCACTTGTTTGATAAGAATGGAAGAACATTATTTGATAAGTAAGTATTTGAGATAAGACGTATCTAATATCTTTTACTTAAGGTATCTCTACTACATTATTGGTGCTATCTCTACGAAAATTATCCTGTCCCCGTCTCTTTTACTGTCTGGTCTCATCTGCACCAACCTAACCAGTCAAAACTGACAAGATTACAAATTTCAGTTGAGAAAACGTTCACATATCCATAAACCCCAACATACAACCCTACCAAAAGTAAAATATTTAACTGTAGCAGTCATATAAGATGGATTAGTATTTCTCCATATACTTTTACAACTGTCTTTTGTATACTTACCACCACAATACCAAATACCATATCAATACTATACCTAACATAATCTACGACTTAGCTACGATAATATGTAAAAACTATTAATAGAGGTGTAGATTTCCACACGAAATACACTTTGTGTATCCACTTGTAGTTTTACAATTGTCTATAGCTTAGCAATTGCTATACTATATGGGTCTGGACGCTTTAAGACTTAAACGATATTTTAATACCGGAAACGGTCGTAATCGCCCGTAAATTATTTTCAACGCATCATTCGTAAAGATTCTATACTAAGAGAGATATGTAGACAAGGCTTGGTATCGTACAAAGTGATTGAATTAAACCAAACCACAAAACTTTTCACAAATAGAGCAAAAGAAATCTATACTGTACCTCCACATACCTCAGATACTCCAGCATATTCAATGTGCCTATTTATGCTGCAATGTCTTATATAGTTATAGGATGATATTATGAGAGTATATATGGAAAGCGTGAAAAGGATGGTTTGGTGATAGGATGAGTGTTATTACACCATATACTTAGACAAACACAAGGAACAATATCTTGCAGAGTCATAAACTAATGGTAATGTAAATGTATCAGGTTTTGTTTTGTTTGTTCAGCATAGAGTTACCTTTTTCTTCCAAGTTAGGGTAGATGAGTTACAATTCTGTCGTGGAGCTCACGAAGATGAAAATAAGAGAAAGCTGAAGCTAAACACATAAAAATTTCTATATGCACTGCTTCTACTAACTCAGGGTGAGATGAGACATTTACTGTCATCATCAAACTCTTTGCAGACCAAAGCAACATGAGAAAACAAAAAGCTTTGGTTGTTTTAATAACTATATACAAATGTCCTCATTAAACTACCACATAAATACTTAATATCATACACACACGATATAAGTTAGCTATAGCAAGACTATTACCACAATTTTATAAGGAATTACTAGTTCTCGTGCCCTGTTAATAATTTAACTTGCTTTGGTACAGGTTTTGTTTAATTTGTGTATAAATCACGTAACTCTGTGTATATTTTTGCGAAAGAGAGTAAAGACGAACCAGTAAACTTTCTCTGTGAAAATAAGCTGTAGCTTTGCTAACTGGAACTATATAATCAATACTATAAATATTTCACCCAGTCTATAAAAATATTGTTTTTTCTACATAAGAGCCAGCAACGCTTCTTTTGAGCGTGTAGTAAAGCTTTCAAAGTATTTCATTAATTATTCACTGACGATGAGTCTACTATAGGCATTCTTCAATATGATTTTACAAATCAAATATTTTTTAACACTGGACAACCTACAGTTACAGTACATTAGGAAAATTCTGTTACAATTAATTAAGCTGGTCGGTATAATAGCTGGCAAATAATATTTTGCTAATCTCTTTTCAACTAAAAAACAACAAAAAAGAAACACACCTAGTTCACTTAACGTTTAAGACGTTAACCATTTAACTATGAGCCTATTTCTCTAGTTTTTACTCTACTATTTATTTCTTCCTTTGCAAAATTCATTACTATTTATTACCTTACATAGTTCACACAAAGAAGTAACCAACTTAACTCATACGTTTTATTATACAGTAGCCCATAGTAGTAGATACCTAATACAGATAGTTAATTGAAAGTAGTTCTAATGCGTACAAAATAATTAAACGAGACAATAAATCGGATATGCGACAAAATCTGGAGTCTTATCTCGTGTTCCTAAAAGTGTGGTGGCAAGAGACATTGTGAGACATTCCGTAGTTTTCTTTTCTTTCGACTGTTTTGTTTACAAAAAGCCTATATAATGGTTATATATATGCAAAGGGATTTTACGCGTAAAAAGGCAAATAATATGTGAACTAACTACCCGTCATAAAATTGTGTGCATGAGCTGCTTCTCATCCCTCACACTTCTCGTTTCAAATCTCAGACAGATCTTGTTCTGTCTCTTGTTTAAGCACACACTGTCCTTTTCTATCCTTCTAATATCACTCATGCCACACTCGTATCACCAAAAGATTCTTTAACACCATTCCCATCTTAAATACATGGAAATGCAATGCAATGGTTTACTAAACAATAATTTCTGGGAAATACACAATGCTTATATTAACATTACTTAATATGTAATTTTCTTCAATGCAAAGTTAGACTTTTATAGCTCATCCCTCTGTCCTCCACAAATATTCTTACACTTGCCTGGGCACCTAATCTTTTTGGTATTATTATTATCATCTTCTACTATTGCACTTGCAGCATATTATAAAGAGATAGTAGCTACTGGGCTAAACTGATCTGCTCCTCGTCAGTCACCACCCAACTGCTTAATGTCTCCCACTATGAACTTTTATGATGACTTTTCTCTCCAGCTCTTCTATCTCTCCTCTCTGTTTATTCCCACTTGTCTCACTGTAGTTGCATCGTTAACCTTCTTAAATGCTAAATGTTAGTAGCAGTAAAGTAACCCGGACTGAACACAAATTATTACTACTACTACTGTATTATTATTTCCAATGTGCTTTATGATCCTTATTAAATGCATCAAGCTCTATGAAGCTCAGTGTTTTGCAGATATAAATAGAATCGTCGTTTTAACACGCAATGCAACTATTAAATGCTTCCTATTATATACAGCATAACAATACAGTTCCCTTGATATAATTGCAGTAACATGGTGTAAAGCTAATTATTTAGCTAATATCTGTAAAAGACACTCCAGACCAACAATAGTAATGAAGTAATGATAATGACAATGACGTCAATAAATCATAATGATTAATTGATTACCACCAGACATCGCGGATACGTTCTAATCGATCTCATAGGCTTACCCAAATAGTTTCATCATATTTTATTTCATGATATGCCTATGAGATTCAATAAAGCGACTCAAGTTTTAGTACATGCAATTTCTTTAATCGTTTTGCTGGTTAGTAATAGGAGGTAATATCAATAATCTCGCGTCTGCATATGATTCATCATCACATTTCTAAGTATTTAATCTAATTGAGAAATATTGGTAGTATAAATACAAGATGCCTTTTACAAAACATCAAGATAAAAAAAGTTGAGTTATACTAACGGTAGGTACTATTTGATGATTCGAAAAATCTTCATTGCGTAAGTATTATTGGGGTGTTTTTATTTGAATTCATATACATAATCCATTAATGTATAAGTAAGTCAGTTTTTTACATGCATGCTTGTATACTACATAAGGATTTAAATCATTTTCTGAATAACCTGAATATGATAACGATGTTATGCGTAATGGAAGTATACTCTCGACAACATGGCTAGGAATTAGATTGCGATGTCATGAGAAATGTCATCGGCTACATAGAAATGTATGTACTTATTACCTACTCAGAAATATTTGAATCGTTTTTCCACCCCAATGCTATGTATGGATCTTCGACACGTACCAACTACATCTTAGTTATATGCATGTGTAAAACACGTAATAAACGTCTACACTGCATATGTCGCAATAACATTGTTACGCTGTGTTTTGTTAGCGTAGCGAAACATCCGCCGATCCGTTTGACATAGTAGAAGCTCAAAGCAAATTGCACGTTTTTCTAGTAAAAGCTGTAGAACGGAAGCCGATTGAACAGTGAAATCTACGGGTCTACTACTACTCTTGTTTTATTGGCAATATAATATGAACCCGTATTTTTAAACTACTAAACCTAACGATCTACAAAATACCAAGGCAAAACGGCACAGAGAGAAGACCTCCTCGACTTCTTCCATATATAAATTCCTCTATGGTATTTGTATTTTCAAGAGAAATCAGTCATGGTGTAAGTAAAATAATTTATTAGACTGACTAATTCACGAGTATTTTACAGTTAACAAGCTATTTAAAGCCAGTAAAGCTCCAATCGTCTTTGTCAGTCAACATAACACATACACAAATTACAAATGCTTCGACCACGTGTACAAAATGTATATTAAAACCAACCGTAGGATTATACAGCTTTTCTCATACATATGTATAGTGTACTTATACCAATACTCCGAAGAAAACAATGGGCAGAGGACAAAAATCCTAAGAAAAGTAATTTTAATGATTCTAGAGTGGGGTCAGATAGCACAGACCCATATGTGTTATGTCTTTAGCGCTTAAATCGTTATAATACCCTGCATTATTGCCTCACATGACACTTTTAAGTACATTGCCTTCCCAAAACAATATTCTTAGCAAGAATACCCACACTTTTGATGACTAATACATAAAAAGCACCTCTTTAGTAAATTCGGTCACTTTTAGTGCGTTCAGAGACCTGACCGCCTGGTCATTGCATTCGTCATGTTACTAAAAGTGTGGAAATGGCCAAGGGTCCTTTATTTTACAACCAAGTTGAGATTTTACCGTAGCCGAAGCCTAAAATGAGCTTTTACACGCAATCTCTCAGTTTTACAGTAGTGCAAGAAGAAAATCCTTAGTTATAGAGGTAATGAATTATTATGTTATGTTATAGAATCTAAGGCACTTTACTATATGTGTCTTAATTCTTAAAATTGATGACCAGAGAGAGAAAAACAAAAAGAGAAAGGCATAAATGACCAAGACCCAAGGGAGCTAGAAGACGTGTGTAGTAAATGAACGTTGGATGTTCCCATAATGCCACACCGTCGACCAGGATGACCACCCTTGGTTTCCTACTTGACCTTTCTATTCGACAGTCCATGTCCATGTCTCTGTGTTATGCTGTTAACATGGAGTCTAAAGACATTTATGAGACACAGAAGATTACTTAAACCAAACCTAAACGCTACACACATTTGCATTAACTTGTTGCTCTTTTCTTCTCGTGTGTTTGTATTACTCATTCATCGTATACACAGTTCTATTTTATAAAGGGATGATCATACGCTGAGTCATCGCTCTCCACAGTCGATCCTATTCTCAAAAGACCTTTTATTATTATTATTGACTGCGACTTGGCTTTTCGTCGTCCGAGAAGGTATTCTCCACTCTCTGGAGGTACTGCATATGGCACTAGTAGTCTTTGTCTATTTCAATGACTTGACTCCACTTTGACTTAACTTTGTGGCTAAATTCTTACAAATCATTCTAAATCCCATAGAATACATTCAGATGCTGTATAATATACTATTTGAGTTTATATTACACTGCAATAGATATAGTGACTGAATATAGAGAGAGTATACACAGATTTTAATGCTAAAGTAGCACAACACTTTTGTCTTGTGGATTTATTATTTTCTGGCGCATATTGGTATTGAACGTAATATTAGGCCCAATACTTTCATAGTGTAGCAGGAGTGCGTATGTATTGTAAATTATGTGCCTACATGATATTTTTGTATGACTTCCATTAGTTAGTTAGTCGAAGTTTTTGAGATTTTGTATGTGGACAATTCGATCCTATGTGTCCTATTGCGTCCCTGTCATTGACACTTTTGTTTTTAACGTTCATTCATGAGATTCTGTTTCTTTCCTTGGAAATCCTTATGTTTTTACTATAAAAGCGGAATATATGTGTGTACATGTTGGACATGTTTGTACAAAATCCAGTAACTTTTCAGAACCGACTAAACTAATGTACGTATACTGATTCTTTCCCAGACAGAAGTATCGTGTATATACATAACGCAATTCGTAAGAGAATGAAAATGAGATAATATTCCATTTCTGATTTATAGGACGCCTATACATGTAACTGGATTTGACTGACAATAAGTACAACCACAATACATTATTAATAATCATATTTTCGGTCTCTCTGCTATTCTACAAATGTAGGAGGGTAAAGCAAACGCTTATAAACTTATTTTTATTATAGTGTAGAAACCATTGGTATAATAATTGGTTAAGTGAATGTATAGTGACATAATTTCGTAATGCATAGACTGTTTAAGTTGCCCTGACCCTAAAGCCCATGTCTTAAATGAACTTATATACTGTATCATACTCAAATCTGTATCATATAGAACTTGTACTATACTACTACACATCACACACACCTATTTTCTTCTATGGAACTTTTCTTTCATAGAAAATGTCATTCATAGAAAATCTCATTCAAACAAAAATATCGCCTATAGATTGGATATGCAATATATAATATTACTATGATTTGGTTTTATATAGATTGTACATATATACAACTACAGATAATATCCTAAATGAATCTCTGTAATCCTCAATGTTCTTGATCAATTAATAATGCAAGTTCAGCGAAACTCATTTCTTAAATATAGTGATTGAAATGGAAAACATTTTTTAAATTATAACAATCATGTTTACTCTTCTTAATATAGACACGCACAATAATATAAACAAAATAAACATGATTATTGTGAATGAAAAACTAAGTGAAGACCTTCATGCGTTAAAATCTTTAGCAAAGAACAGTTAAGTTAACCGACTGGATCATTCATTGTATTCATTTAGCCAAGGGCCTGAATAATGGTCCACCGAACTCATATCAAAAACTGTTTGATCATTTTTATTCATAATTAGATTCAGATTCAGATTTAGTATGCCGAAAATGTCATATGCAAATTTAGAACTGCATTCGTAAAGCTACCAATGTACCTATTAGTAAAGTTGTGTGAACATAGAAAAAATCGTTAATAATTGTTAACATAGAAAAAATCGTTATTAACAAAACTTTTGTACTCATCTATAAATGTTAATGATATATATACCTAAGCTGTGATCAATACCAGTAGAAGAAAAACACATGCAAAGAAAGACATAGACAAAACAATAACGAATATGGCGATTAAGTAGGTACGGCAATAAAATGGAAGCCACACATTGCATAAGAATGAAATTATTTTTCATACAACTGTAATGAATATTCCTAAATAATTCTTCGGGTGAAGAGACCAAATTAATTGTGTTCACAATTACCACTATATTTGCAAATTGCAAACAAACCCACCAAAGCTTGATAATTACAAAGTTAACAATATTTATGTGAAATCAACTAATCAAACGGTAATGATCCTTTATTTTTGTGCTACTGATAATACCCGTTATACTGCATACCTAAATAAATCAATGTATATAGAATATATTTGCGTTGGAGTGCAGAACGAACTAATAGAGAGGAATGGCAAATAGCTGATACTTCATCAATAATGATGATGATAATATCAAAAAAGTGATACATGGACTATATTGCTATCAATCCACTATCCACTTAACGTCGCAGTAACACAATTATTACGATATCGTGTTACACATAAGTTAACCCGATGATGCGCTACACACTACGTTTGTATTAGTGAAGTATGTGACGACACAGAAATTCAGTAGATCGTTCCAGAGTCTAAATAAGCAGATAAGACACAAGCAACACAGCAACAAGGAAAAATTGAGAGCTGTCTCGTGCTTTTTGCAATAATATTTGTGCATAATACCACGATAAATGAGTTGCGTACTTGAGTTTCAACATTGCAAAGTTGAGACGCTGCTGTGTGACTAATAGGCATGTCAGCCTATGACTAACTTGCGATTAGTTACATATGAATACATTACTGAGTTATGTACAAAGAGAAAGTCCACACCAAATCTTCCTTGTTAAACTTATATAACATTTTCCATAACTACATACATCATTTGTACATTTTCTGTACTATGAGGGGTAAACGGATAAGTAAACAACTATTATTTATTATATATGAACGCAGCCCTTGTTGTTTTCAGATTGCTATGTGCCACAAGTCGCATGTAACCAGAAAGGCATGCAACTGGTACACTATATACTTTAACACCCCTATTTAAAGTCTTTACGAAAAAATCGTTATTAACAAAACTTTTGTACTCATCTATAAATGTTAATGATATATATACCTAAGCTGTGATCAATACCAGTAGAAGAAAAACACAAGTTTTCAGATTGCTATGTGCCACAAGTCGCATGTAACCAGAAAGGCATGCAACTGGTACACTATATACTTTAACACCCCTATTTAAAGTCTTTACTGTTACAACGTATATTATTTTTGCTTGGTGACTCTCACTAAATGATTTTTATGCAACGATTTTTTATATACTGCCTTGTTTCGTTTGCATTGAAGTGGTCATTGTACTCTTAACAGTGTTATACTAGTCCATAATTAAAATTAAAGGTAAATGCATTTAACTTGAATTTCTATTGACATGCTAATCCTTTAATTATTCGGAGAAGCAAATCTATCTCACCCTATTTTATACATAGTTCTTATAAATTACGTCTTAAAGAAATCAGTCGTAAACTGATAGAAATTGAAAGAGACTATACACATACCTCCAAAGTTTTCCTAGACTCTTGGACAATTCTGCATTATGTAGTTGAGGATATTGTTCTGCAAGTCTTCTTCGGGCTGCCTTTGCCCATACCATAAATGCATTCATAGGACGCTTAACATGGCCGTTCCCAGGGTTCGATTGCGCCGATCTAAAAGTGTAATATTTAAGAATGTAAAATTTAAACAAATAATAAGTAGGTATGTTTTGAATTTTCCATTCATTAATACACGAATTTATTACTTAATCATAGTATTTATATTCAACTTTTGAATTTGCGTTTGTATCTGAGTTTGCATTTATCTTCGAACTATAAACTATATCCATAGCTAAATAAAAAGAATGTACTAATTACTACAATTGACAGATTTGCAAACATTTTATTACGCAGTAGAAGTATTAAAATGCATAAAATTAAAGATACAAGTCTATGGGTAAAAGCTTGTGTATTCACATAGAGGTTCTAGATGAACGGTCTCACCTACACCTGTTGCGTCCTTACCTTTTTCTACTGAGAATGAAAACAAGCTATAATTACATGTAATAAAAAGCCTCTAAGGATCTATAAAAGTGAACCCGGTGAACTGAAACAAAAGAAGATACGATAATATGTAGATAAGGAGTGTAATAGAGTGATTGAAAGAAACTGAAACCAACAATGGACAATGACTACATTATTGCATTAAAAATAGGTACAACAGTGTGGAAATGGAAGTGTTAGTTTGGAAAATAAGTGAGGAAGGCCAGGGTTGAATGTTGAAGACAACAACTGAATACATTCGTTAAGTAATGCAATGTAAAGCTTTGAAAGTATTTCTACAATTGTAAACGTTTAGCTGAATGGGGAAATACTCACTTCTTTGTATTGGAAACAATGGACCAGTCATAGCCCTGTAATACTTTTGCGGCAGCCTTATCAATCTCAGCTAAATTCTCCACTTCCTCCGAAGCCATTTTTAATTGATAATTCAATGCAAGTTCGTAACAAAACAAGACGACGCAATTAACCAAAAGCACACACAGACACAACTATTCGGTCACTATAAAATACTTCTTTGTTTCACTTTTGTCCGGATCCGGAAGAATGATTTTATCTCCGTGTCTCAATGTCAGTGTTACAAAATCTCACAACAACCTCAATTCAACCGTTGTTTGCGAGAATGCTGTGCAATACACAAATCTTACGTGTCAGGTACGTATCTCGGTATCTCAGACACACCCGGGTGTTTGTTTATTCTTCACGGTAGGAAAATACTGTTATTATTGTTTTCACCAGTCTTTTTGTCGATCAATTCAACATCAACCAGGTAATACCAGGAAAGTGTTTATTGTCCCAATTGTGTAATTAATTAATTATAAAAATTATTACAACTTCCCGCTTTTTAGGTTGTTATTGTTATTATTATTAAAATTAAAAGTGTCTAATATGAGCTTTCACTTTTTTCTTTGACACAGGTGAGAGAACAGTTTCCGGTGGTTCACTCTCTCGTTTCAGTGTAAATATCGACTGGAGAGAAAGAGAAAATTGTGGGACTGAAGAATGAATGAGAAATTCTTTGTGGTGTGGGAAGACAAGACAAAAGGATGTCTCTATTTGCAAATTGGTGGTGTGATAATTGTAAGTTCTTGTTTGACTTGTTGGGAGAGAAGAAAAGTTAAAAGGATTTATTTGTTTGTATTTTGAGTGTTTTGTAGGTGTGTGATGTTATTTGATATGACATCACGTTAGTTTTAAGTTGACGAGATAATTTCTGCACAAACGACCTACTGAAAAAGTCCTCTTGTCCAAATCCAGTAGCCCTTGAAAATCGGAGCAAAGATCAATTAGAAAAACTCGTTCTCTCTGTCTGAATGTGTACGTCAATATTGAATGAAAATGAGAAAGAGAGAGAGAGAGAGACGAGTTCTTGTGTTCTGTTCTGTCTGTTGTCTTATGAATGAATCTCATTCACCCCTTTACTTTACTTACATTTTACTTAATACTACTGTGTGTACTTCTGTACTCTCTATAGTAAAAGACAAGACTACTACGTAATGTTCAGGCTCTCTCGTCTTGTTCAACGTCTTAATTCTTCTGTCTTAAAAGTCTTAACACACACAAATCACACAGAGACGCACACAACTCAAGTAAACTCAAATCCCAAGTCAGAGAAAGACGAAGGATAACTCGAGACTATATACCAAACTAAATTAACACACACACATAAACATAATATACATAGGTACATACTACATACACACACACAACCAAAATCGTTTCTTTCACTGTGGAAATCAATTGCTTAGTTTATATAGGTATTTGAGCATGTATAATGTACGTACAAGAATAAGAGCCTTAAAGCTTTATGCCCACATGAAATATATCTATGTATGTGTACTTGTTGGTTTAGTTAGCAAAGTACAAGGATGATGCTGTGTGAAGAAGATGACTTGAGTTAGTAGTTAGTGTACAGGATGAAGGAAGATTCTCTTTATGTTTAACTCCGCCTTCCCAATCTACGGCCAACAAGATGTGAGACACTCTAAACGATATTTTACACGTTAATACTTACTACTAGGCTACTTACTGTGTATTTACCAAGATGTACCTACCTCTTCCTAAAACCAAACTACCTAAAACGTAAGTGAGTGCATCATATGTAACATGTCTTGCAAGTAAAAAGCTACCTCTTCTTTAGTAAAATGTTATAGCTGTTTTAAGGTATAGGAGAGAAAAATCTAACTAGGGCTTTGTGTTTCACACGCAGTTATTTACACTTCAACATTCACCACCACCAACAACACCCCTATGCAATTCTCACCTTTCTTCGTGACAACTATAACAACTACATTGTGCTTTGTCCTTGCTAAGACATGCTCAAGTTAATAATGTCAATGGAAATGTTATTAGATCGTTTGTCAATTCATGCTTATGAAATTAACTTTGGGCAATTTACGTTTTAATGACAAGATGGGCTACTTAGGTAGTGTAAAAATATATTTCCTGCTATTTTCCTTCAATAAATAGGTAGGGTAGATACTTTCACCTTGCCTAATTGTTTTCTTGCTTTTCTTAAATCCTTTTCGCCTTTTGTTTCTCGCACATTCAGTTCATTTTCTCTAGCATAATGAAGGTTACAAAATGGGTCGTGTTTTTATAATACACCTTTATAAGTCACGTTTTGTTATGCTTGAGATTTAGTACTAATTTAGTTAGATCGCAATTAGACTGTCAATGTCTTTAGTATTGTAATTAGATAAAACTGAAAAAATGATTTTTCCCACAACACTTTCATACTTCATTTATTGCAATTTTTAGAATTCTATCCTGGTGTGTGTGTTAGTGTTGCAGGAAATATTGTGTGTAATGGAAAAGTACAATGGCCTACTCAAACTTTGCACTTTTCATTTGTATAATCGACAGCAAGAATGATTACTTACCTACCTAAACCATACCTGCTACAAAATTATGCAACCTACAATATTTTTTGAGAGGGTTGCATTTTTTAAATTATTTAAAATGCATTTTTTCAATATACCTTACTGTTTAAGGCTGGGCTTATAGGTAGCAGGTGGGGCATTTCGGTCCA
>JABASD010002274.1:0-28417 GCA_019776165.1 Pogonognathellus flavescens
CATATATTTGTAATTTTTTTCTAATCATTTGACTATTTGTTAGCAGTATTGTTCTTGTTATTGTAATGGTGGCACAATAGCTTCGTGAGTAATACCCGTATCTGTAACAACATTCACTGGCTCTTGTTTTATTGAGAGATATTAAATTATAGTTGGATCTGTAAGCATAGGTGACGAAAGTTAAGGATTCAAAAAAATGTAATGTAAAATACAAATGGTATTGTATTTGCAAATTGATATCGCACGGCTAAACTGACCGTTAGTTTAATTATCTCAAATAAATCATATTATCTGAGTGGGATTTCGCTACCACTCCCACAAGAGCATGAGTAGTAGCGAGTATTCCAACTACCTGGACTTCATGGTCCCCTGCTGGAATACTCCGAACTCCCACACCGTCTTGCTTTAGCAGCGGGAGTACCTCTACATTCCACGCTTTGTCCATTCCAGCTCTCAGGTACATTATAATTGTCCAATGCTTTTGGTGTCGCACACAGCAAGTTCATACTCAAAGTATGAGCAACTGTGTATGACTAGTAATGGCTATACATACAACTAGGTACTTACGTATTTAGTATTCCAATTGTGTATCTTTGTACACTTTCATTCTTACAGCACACACACAACATACTACTTACACGTAGTTTCCACACATCCACATAATGCTTCATACAATTAAGTACTTATTTAGAGGGTCTCATTGAGAGATATTAAATTACAGTTGGATCTGTAAGCATAGATGACAAAAGTTACGGATTCGAAAAAAATGTACTGCAAAATACAAAGATTATTATAGCAATATTCAGTTATGATATTATGAATAGTAAACAAGCCGTGAGAATCCCGGAAATGTGTCCCAATATAAATGAATTGGTGTGTACTCCTTCTATTTTGATGTCCAAGTATTTAGATGAGATTAGGGATTTTTTATGATAAATAATAATTCGTCCCATGTAAATAAGGGTCTATTGTTAGGTCTATGAGGATGATTTCTTATTTGTTCTTGTTTGAAAACATTGTACCAATTAAGTGGTTTTCCTAATAGAAAGGCAGGGAAATGATTAATTTTCATTTCATCATCCTGAACATTAGCGGCAGCGGCGCACAGTAATGTAGTTATAAAATATTCGGCGTCCTAATTAGGGGCTCATGTATATTTTGGAGGCAATACTGGATTGCGCGCTGGACGCATGATGGCATCGGACATTAAAGTTGAAGATATATGCTGAGATTTCCACTGGATTGGTTTATTTTTGTTAGTGGATGTGGGAAAATATTTACCGGGTTTGTGAATGTCAATAGAAGAGGAATGAATAGTAGATTGACTTTGTGATTGTGCGTCACTACTATTTGAGGATTATAGGAAATTATATATATTGTCGTGAAGCATTAAATTTTCTGCCGCTATCTCAAATTGTTCATTATCAGATAAAGGGTCTTCTTTCATATCATAACTGGTATTAATGATTAGTATACACAGTCTATATGTTCTCAGAGAGTAAATATATACTAGCAAAGTCTTGAAGTAATAATTTTGGCTAATTAGTAATAAAAGATGGGGTTTTCTGATATTTCTAAGAACAGCCAATTTACTTGCAAACTTTGTATGTTTATACAGTGATATGCAAATTTGTTGTGTGTTTTCTTTCGATTGCGGACGACTACGTAGGAGCCAATTAATAAGAATCAAAGGTATTTGTTCTGCAATGCAGGCGCGTAGACAAGAATGAAAGTTATGGGGTGCACAGCATGAAAAAAAAGATGTATGTCTTCATTTTATTGTGAATTAAGGCTTCGGTTTAAGTCAGTGGGTGTGATTTTTATGTAAATAAGCAGACGAGTATAATCTTACGTTTATAAATGATCATTTCTGCGAAATTTGAACCCAATTTGACGAAAATAAGAGCTAAAATGAATTAGAAATAAATTGAATTCGCGTTTTGCGCGAAACTTTTTATTACTTTTTGTTATTTTAGAGCTAAATTCGATGCATTTGACATGTGTTTTGGAAATTTCCAAAAATATCTAGTGTAAGTTCAGATATTCTGGGGGGTGTACCCTTTCTGGCTACGCGCCTGCTGCAATGTCATTGATTTTATTAGTATTAAATATAATATGATACATATTGTGTATAAAATCATTAACTGATTTGCCAACTGCTACTCCAAATTGATGTTTCAAAATACCTGTTTATGTGAACCTCTGGAACAAATAAAACGTTACCTTACAATAAATTACATTCGCTCTGTTGTTGAAGATTAATTTCATGCACGGATTAAATCTTTCTGTTTTATTTAATGGGCATATATCTTACAACGCCGTCAATTATTTTCGTCATATGTTTAATTCCGCCATGTTAAATGATTCCGAGCGTATCTCGGGGGCACTGACAAGATGACCGGGCACCCCCAACTGCTCATCCAAATAACCGATTGTTTACATTTTGCATCCCTCTCTCCAAATTACTTATTTGTGACCCTCCTAAATCGTAATCCTAATTATACGCTTGAGATATATCGCCTCCCCTAAATTGATTTGGTTAGTATGACTTAAACCGTATATCGAACATTAATTACTACTAGTGTTGATGACACAAGTTGTATACAGTGAAATAAATATTAGGATTAATAACAATTCAATTGTATAGCAATATATTTTGAAGTGTCGCATCCAGCAAATGTTAATCTTTTCAACAGTTAGGGGGGGAAAACTTAATTTGTATAAAATCATTTTAAAACATGGAGCTTTAATTAAACACAATTTAAATACAGTTAGGTAATTTGTAATTAGAAAATTATTAAATTAACATTTAAATACTGCCCAGTTACACTAAAATTGAGCCTAATAATATATTACATTTTTCAGTACATTTGTAACATGTCCAACAAAACAAAACAATATCATCTTCAAGAAATAATTTTTAATTACATCAAAAGTATCGCTGCTCATGAAATGTGTTAAAATGGCTGATTTTGGGTTAATATTGGGAGATTACATTTCGTCGTGGACATGAGCAAATTATTCCGAAATTGCATGATTTATTATGAATGTTTGATTTGTTTCCATGTTTGCGAATTAAACGTTTTAAATTTTTCAGACTTTAATACAATGACAATAGTTTTGAGTTCATATGGTAGGGTTTAGCGCATATTTGTGAAGTAGCGCGGGCTACATTATAACATTAGTGTCTACGTATGTCCGTCTGTCTGTCTGTCCGTCACCACTATAACTCACGAACGGATAAACACAAATCGTTCAAACTTCTCATACGGGATTTCTGGATCACAAGAGAGGTCCCAATAAAAATGGGGCCAATCGGTCAACTACTTGATTACTTTGATATTTTGGAAAAACTACGTTAATAACTCAATCTCAAAAATACACTGCATTATAAATACGGCTAAGGGAATTGTATTTATCTTTGGAAGTGAAAACCACCAAATTTGAAGACGACCGCTAAAGTTTAAATATATTGATAAATGAGAGTTGATGTTTTTAAATATAATACATAGTAAGTTTAGTACCAATAGTTATTCTGTTACTAACCCTTTGGTGACTTCCTTAATAATATTATATTCTTGCGCTACTTCATTACAGCTTTCAATGGTTTATTGGGCATATTGTTCATTATATCAACTTCACATACCTGACAAATTTATAATGCGAAATTGGTGTAATGAATCATGTTACCTGTGCAAAGCCAATTTCGAAAGTTGGAAATATCTTCTTAAATTGAATTATGTAGGAAAAGTTTCTAACGGACATTAAAGTGTAGGATACTTGTCCATCTTTAGTCGGCGTAAGTGGAAAATACATAAGGAAGACATGGCTGACTTTTAGGAATTTTTTTGCTACAGCATAATATAGTGTTCATTGACTTCCATTTCAAGAACTGGCTTCTAAAATAGCATGCACCACCCAATTTTATTACAGCTTAAATTTTTTTTATCTAGACCTGTCCATGCTGATTGTACAAACTCGTCAAAAAACATTGTTATTGGACTTTCGATCAATACTTAAGTCCAAATTAATTTCGTCGATTAAATATTCTCTTTTACTCTCTATTAACACAACTGCATTTGAAACTTTTATACTCTTTAAAATATTTGTGAATGTTTACAGGGTGAATTGAAAGTTAATTAGTCGCTCTAGCCTTTACTGAACTAGTTCCTTTTTTGTAAAATAGAAATTACACCGCAATTGCAAAATTCAATTTGGAATGTAACTTTGGGTAGTTTCGAGACAAACGCACCAAATTACGCACAAATAAATTTCCATGAATCGAAGAATAGAATTCGCATGTTATACACATAGTTTATTCTCATCCGAACATTAATTTGGTATTTAATTGTGTTTACGGGGAAGAAGGGGTAACCACCTCTTGCCCGCAGAAAGCACTGTTTATTTATATTATATTCACATAACTAATGTAAATCAGTAAGCACATAATACTACTTCCATTTTTGTCGATTTTATATTGACAGATGGTTTATTTGTCTGGCTCAGGGGCGTATCAACGTTTGTGCTCACGGGGCTTCGGTGAAGGCTGCCCGCTGATTTTATCCTATCTAGAATCTGAGCACTCTCCTCCAGAAGAGAAGAGTCCCTATCCCTTCCTTACAAAGTTATATACACGTACTTGGTCTGGCATAATAAAACACTTGAAATATTTCTGATACATGCAGTACGGTGTGTACAAAATACAGGTGCTTGAGCAGATCTCCATTCTGAAGTCTGTAGAAGAGACACAATAATACTGCATGGGATAAAAAACTACAATATTTCTTCATACCAAGTCTTTAATCATCTCTACATGCCTCTGGCGATCAACTCCTGATTAGGCAATCTCCAATTCCTCCCCTTCTCTCCTCTTCATTTGTGTTAAACTTATAGCATGCAAACCCAGGGGAATACATCAGCAACAAGTTCATTTACAACAGGTAGGAGAATTGCGTGTTTACTTTCATCAGTACGTGCATTAGTGCACTTCTCTGCAGTTGAAGTTTTACACTTTAGTTTGTTTTTCTACACTAAGCGTTGAGACAACAAACACAAAATTTATACACAATATTTTCCTACAACCTACCCACAACCTACAAAACAAAACTACCCGCAAAAGTTCACGTTCAGAAATACAATTCATTTTAAAATGAAAGTTTTACTCAAATTGTGTGTTTAAGAAATAACAATATTGTGTTTTGCAAAGGTACATTTTTTTAACAAAGTTCACGGTTTGAAGTTTGCTTTTTTGAATTAGTTGATAATATCGAAAATAAACCGGTCCAAATTTTTGTGCAATATAATATTTAAGTGCTAACGTGCGTATGTAATTCTATACAGCTTCAAAACCGAACAGGTAATATTTCTCCACATTTACACATAATTTTTAAAGCAGCGTTTAATATTGTGTTTCGATGTACAATAACAAAATACATAACTTAACGATAGGATTTAACCTAACATAGAGGCTATACATATTGGACACAGTTTGTGTGACCTAATAAGCAGCCGGTCACACAGACGAACACAAAAAGGTACCGAGTAGGGGGTAGACACAATAGGCACGTGCGTTTTCTCAGACATGGTGTTATTTGGGACTGAAGATCGTAAATAACCTCTGAATTTATGTTTTTTTATGTAGCTGCCTGCTACCGCTTAATTCGGTCGTGCTCTCAAAGAAAAATCCTGGGTACGCCCTTAGATCACAAAAGACACGAACTATGAGAAAGCAATATTTGCCGCTTTTAACCTTATTTCTTTTTTTCAGGATTTTCTGTTTGCGTGTAGTAATGCAGTGGGTACGGCATTGGCAAGAACCGAATACGAAAGATCACTATGGAAAAATTCATCACATATAAATAATAAAACAGTTAAAAAAGCTTGCAATGGATATATTATTAATTGATTTCTTCAGATTCCAGCGAAAATCAGTTACGCCAAAAATACTTTATTGGGACGTCGCTTTACGTCTTTATATTGACAAGAGCATCCTGTTTTGCTGCTAAGGTTATTAAAATACGTAATACATAATACTATTTCCACAATCATTTCCATTCAACATTTAAACAATTTAGTGTTTTCCTCTATTTATTTGCTATCAAGAGATAATAATTTGCCACTTCACCTTTTTACACACGCTAACTGTTTTTGTTTTTTAAACAGGTTGGATAATGTGATTATAAATTTATAAAATTTTCTTTCTTCAATCGCGATGTTCATCTGCGTTTTAAATCCTGCATAACCTATAGAATAATTTTTGCTAATTGTGACCACTGGAGTTCACGTGAGTTAACTTTTTTGAATAATTTGTTGCTAATTTAATACTCATATTGCGCACTACATCATATTTAAAAATTAACAAATATTACAAGGCAATATCAAACAACAGATATTACATTCGGTCCTGATATGCATCAACTGATAAAATAAAACAGCTTTCGTAGTTCTGTCGCCAATAAAAGTGAGTGCAGAAAGGCCACATTTGCACATTTCCAACGCACTCTGTGGCCAAAATCAATTTTTGGGAGCGTAATTAATTTTGCAGTGATGTCGATGCAAAAAGCTTTTTGAAAAAGGCTTTATGTTAGCATAGACAAAATACACTTTTTATCCCATTAGTATTATGAAATGTTTGCAATTAAGCGATGATAGGAGTATGAAGGGTACTACACGGTGTCCTTTGTTTACACTGCTTTCTATTACATGCACTATTTGACAGAAAACTGGACTGTGTTGGTTTATTAAGTAGCGCAAGCTACTTTATAAGAATGGTTGTTCCGCCCGTCCGTCTGTCTGTCCGTCCGTGACACGATTATCTCTCGAACGGATTAACAGAATTCGCATGCATGATGTCTGAGTCCCTTCGAAGGTCAAGTTCGTGAATGGAGTCTATCGGCTAACTCCTTCCTGACCTTTGACCTTGCAGAATAACCTCTGTTTGTGACACCAATAACTCCATGGGCTTATTGCCCGAAGGGAACGTAATAAATACAATACTATACCCCCGAAAGTATTAACAGAACTCTGCGTTCATAAGATCGCAGAGTTTATGGACTTGGAGGAGGAAACGAATACGCAAATTCAAAATAACATTACAGTCTTCCTTTCCAACCGCTCTGGGTTATGAACTATTCCTTGCTCTATTTATGACCCTTTCGGTGCTATTTCATAAATTTTTCGTTTTAGCATTGGTGTCGTGCCCGTTTCAACTTTTGTATTGATACATTTATCAGGCTACTGATATAGTTAAAATGAAAAAGTTGAAACGGGAACGGCACCAAGGTCAATCATGGGAATTAATGACCAGATTCTGTTCTAGTTTCTTAATTTGAAGAGTAAAGTTCATAATATCAGTCAGGAAAATGTTCTTCATACGAAATAAACCATTCAAAGCTGTAATAAAGTAGCGCAAGATTACACACTAAAAAACGTTCCGCGTCATTTGCACAACCTTGCGCAAAAAATGAGCTGTATTAACTATTGAGTTAATTTGACGCAACTTTGCCGTAATTTGGCACAAGGTTGTGCAAAAACACACCAAAGTTAGCTCTTTAAGAAAAATTAGCTCAACAGTTAATACAGCTCATTTTTTGCGCAAGGTTGTGCAAATTTAATTCAAAATTTTTTAGACAATTTTATTAGATAAGTAACCAAAAATTTGTCAAATAAATCAGCAGCCGAATGCCCATTTTTAATTTATATTATTTTATGTTAAAAAAACACCAATTCTCATTTCTCAAAATATTTAAACATTATTTCCGGTGGTATTTTACAAATTACAAATTTGTCAGTTTTCACTTTTAAACATAAATAGAATTCACTTAGCAATATTTAAAATGTAGTGTATTGTTGAAGCTGTTTTAACACAACAATTATTCTAGAGGTCAATAATAATGAAGGTATTGACCGATTGACCCCATTTTCAAACATGACCTTTGTTGTGACCCAGAGACCACGTTTGAGAAGTCGGAACTATCTGTTTTCATCCGTTCATGAGTTATAGTGGTAACGGACAGACGGACAGACGGTTACACCATTCTTATAAAGTAGCTTGCGCTACTTAATAAAGAACATTTGGTATCTATAATTTTGTTGAATTTTGTATTAGTTTAGTATATAAAAACGACTTATTTTTAAATGTGTCACAAAAAAAGCAATATTGCCCAAAATAAAGGTATATTACCTAACAAAAATGGAAAACGCTCACAACGAAAAGTTGCACAACGAATAAAGGAATGCTGCCATAAAAAATAATGGAAGCGTGCCCAAAATATAATGGAAGTGTGTATAAAATATAATGGAAATTTGCACAAAATATAATGGAAATATGCATAAAATATAACGGAAATCTGCATAATATTTGTATCAGTTGTTAGATGGGCCTAAGACTAGCTTATTATTTTCATGCATGTATTTCTTGTTTGGTGTTGTAATGGAAAATAAAATATGATATGTAAATAAATTTGCATATAACACTAACTCTAACTATTTAGAGCTTGAGGTTTTGAGATATTGGAGTGGGAACAACCTGTTATCAGCTTAGTCGGTTAAGCAAGTAAAGAAAGTTTTCCTTCCATTTGCAGCTTCATTATCATTGCTTGCTTCACGATATTACATTTCACTTCCCAATTCAGTTCCGTAAGCATCGAAATGGCTTCTGAGTTATATGAATTTTTGGCAATAACTTTTGACTGATCAATCATATGAATTACTGAATATTCCTTGATATTGAGTTTTGGTTTTTGTAGAAAAATCTCTTTTACATTATTCAGATTCCCATTATATTTTATGTACACTTCCAATCTTTATTTATTATGCACACTTCCATTATTTTTTATGACAGCATTCCTTTATTATGTAGCGTAAGCTTCTTTATAAGAATGGTTTTTACGTCCGTCCGTCGACCACAATAACTCACGAACGGATGAACACAATTGGTTCAAACTTCTCACACATGATCTCTGGGTCACAACAACGGTCAAGTTCGAAAATAGAGTCAATCGGTGATATTGCATTTTTAGTAGTGAAAGCTACTTAATAGGAATGTTCTGTCCGTCCGTCTGTTTTTTAATATTTTGACGATGAATCAACTGAATCCGGTCAAAGTTTGATGAAACAATTGACAGCAATGATAGACCATTCTTTTGAAAACAACAATTTGGAAATCAGTTGACAATTATCAATAAATAAATAAGAAACTCGATTCGGCGAAACATAAATAGCCCCTTTTAGCTTACGCTACTTTATTACAGCCGTTCTGAATGGTTTATTCATTGTGCAACTTTCCGTTGTGATCATTTTCAATTTTTGTTAGGCAATATTCCTTTATTAAGTAGCGCAAGCTACTTTATAAGAATGGTGTTTACGTCTGTCCGTCCGTCTGTCCGTGACCGCTGTAACTCCCGAACAGATAAACGCAATTCGTTCAAATTTCTCATACGTGATCTCTAAGCTATGGCAGAGGTCAAGTTCGTAAATGGGGTCAATCGGTTCACTCCTTCATGACGTTTGACTTTTCGGATTAACTGCTGTTTGTGACACCAATAACTCACGTACGGATTAACCGAAATCGTTCAAACTTCTCTAGATTATCTCTGGTTCCCAGCGAAGGTCAAGTATCGCCAATGGGGTCAACTGATCAACTCATTCATGACCTCTGACCTTTTCCTTGCGCTACTTTATTATAGCCGTTTTGCAATGGTTTATTTTGGGCAAGGTTCCTCTTTTTTGGGCCCACTACTGGTAGCCTATAATGGTACAATGTTTCTGACATCTTTTTAAACTCATAAAATTTTTGGTACAAAAAATATTAGTCAACTTTTTTTAAAGTTTTACTACGTTCTGTGCCTATTTTGCTAATAGTTTGGCCCTATACATTCCCTAATGGAGACCCGTCCAGCTTCAAATAGCCTTCTTCAGCGATAATCCATCAATAATAAAAATGCCATTTTTCCAATTTGGAGGAAAGTAAATTTAGGGCTTATTATAGCGCTTTACGACGGGCATACAAAGTCGGTTAAATTTTAAGTAACTACAATTTTAGCCAAAGTTATTTGTCATGCAAATGGTCAAGTATTCTTATTTTTATTTCAGAGTAACACAAAATGTCAACAAAAAGCCAAATCATGCCGATTGGGGGTGATGTTGCAGTGCTGTCGGGAAAGAAATGTACGCCGACATTTCTTATTTTCTGTTAACTATTGTTGGTTCTACGCCCAATACGTACAATAAACACAGTAATTATATATATTTCGCCACGCTGGATCAAATGTTGGAAAAAGAAAACATAAAAAAAGGTTTTGAACCGAGGCAGAAACCAATAGTAGGACCAATGATGCAAAACAAGTACACAAACAAGTTGCTAAGAAAAGGCTGTTTGACTCAACAATGGCTTTAGTCGCACGCAGTAGAGTATCGTAAATATTAAAAAGTATAGACTCGGGAAATAGCCTAACCTAAGAAAACCGGCATTGGTGACCCTACGCCCAAAGAGAGTTGTCTATTTCAATTTCTGCTAATTACTTATGGTTTTTTTCCACGGTGGAAACTGCATCTGCATTTCTGTGAGTGTGGAGTTATATTTTAGTATGAAAAGGTTAATGGGAAAGCAAACAAAAACCATTCTGGTTTTAAAATATCCTAACAGAAAATCTTAATGAAATGGGTATCTATAAAAATAGCATGCAATAAAAATATGCAATTAGCAAAAAAACCTGAATTAACTGTATCGACAAAAATTTGCTCAGCGCGCGAATGTGTGGTATATTTGTGGTATATAGTGTATTTTCAAAATTATATCACCACGTATTGGTGGGGTAGATTGCTTTTATTTGCTTAGGTCGTTAATTGTAGATCCTAGAAATAATTCTTTGATAATTTCCATCAACATCGACAACGTACTGGGGCGTATAAAACAGTTTACGAACCTATGAGGCATATAATGTGTTCGAACAGGGATTTTCATATGACACTTACTTTTTCAACTGACTATCGTTTTTCAATATATTAATATGTAAAAGCAATAGAAGTGGTAAACTATTCATTCGTATTATGTTGTTGCAAAAAAAATTGTTCGTTAATTAAGTTTCCGGCAGTTTTGAAAATGGCACAAGTGTGGACACATTTCGGTTGGGTTAACCTGAAATTGACTGAAAATTGTGTGAAGAAAACGTACTTAATACCAATATAGGTAATGTAATAGTTGATTTATATTATTTATTAAAATATATTATTATTTCTTAGCGGCAGGAGTTGAAGGAGGAGGAAATGCTGTCTCATGTTACTTAAACGGTATTTTAAGCCATGTTACTCCTCCAACAAGAATTTTTGTTTTATCACATTTAATTGTTGGATATTTTCAGAAAGTCTTTTGACATCGAATAGTACACTGTCCAACTTTTATTGCCTAATTTCATTTTGATCTACTTATGTTAGGTTAAGAAATTTGAAAGTTTGAATTTGTCACATAGTGGTTTGGATTTTGGAATTATTAAGTGAGACTTATCTGTTTTCAACTTCATTCACACAATAACACAAGTGTATCGAGTTATTATAATAGATTTTTTAGAAAGTTGCTGAAGTAGCAATCAAACAAGCATTACTTTATTCGTATTTTAAAAAAGTGTTCTCCACGTATAAAAAAATGGTTTTTGGGTTACATTTGCAAAATGTTGATTGAATAATTCGAGAAGCTTCAATACGATGACGTAAATGGACAATGTTTTATTGTACAAAGTAGGGTTGTTGTATTGATGAATACTGTTTGATCGGAGAGGCGTCTATATTTTTAGAGGGGTCGGTGGAAAACCGGAATAGTCGAAGTGAAGGGACACCCAGAATGACTATATGAATCAAAATTGCGATATCATAGTAGTAGTAGTGATAAGTTACTCCTGGAATGTCTGGTGTATTTCAGTAACCTAACAATATGTTAAAGAATGCCCGGGTCCTACTCCGGGGAGTTGGTTATGTGTGTGTGAACTTAAAGATGAGAATGTTATGAGACAAATAAATGAACTCGAGCGACTGCGAAGCTCTGTTTGGTCGAACGATGGACTTATTGAGTATGAAAGTGGATTGCAAAATATTTAAAATTTTAAGATAGAAATAATACTGACGGATTGAAATTGGGACGAGCAAGCTCGCCTCAGCCATCCGTCAATCAACCTCAGTTTCCAACTGCCGATTCTTTCTGGCAACCAACATTATATCATTTCTGTTGTAATTTAGAAATGATTTTGTTTAATTGGTCGTCGTTACGTGGTTTGTTATATGAAGTAGTCCTATAGTCGTCGGTAGCAGTCGAGTACAGAATGAATTTTAGAACAGTATGAATTTTTAAATCATTAGATTTAAATTCGAGAAAGGCAATCCAACGAGATAAACAATCGGCGTTGGTATGCTGTTTACCTCGTTTGTAACGGATATTCAAGTCGATATCTTCAACTTCAAGATTCCATCTGGCGAGGGGCGCTATACGTGAGTTTTAATAATAGCCCCATAAACTCTAACTGTAGTTGGAACTGCTACATCCTTTAATGCCGAAATTTATAAGGGTCAGGTCGAATACCCTGTGTGAAACTAAAGCTAACAGATAATAATACTAGTAGTAGTGAAGAGTTTACGATTTTGATTCTGTTGAGCTTACACAAAATCGTGAAAGAAATTATTGTTTTGCTGTTAGTTGTGAATAAGAAGAGTCTTTTGTTAGAAGGTAAGAAGTGCAACAATTTCCCTTTTTCTTGATATTCCTTTTAACTCAACAATGGGAAAGAGGTGACGTACGGATCCTACTTCTACGGAGCTAGGGATGAGTTTATATGTGTGTGTAAGTATTAAAGAGTGGTGGTACGAGTGTAAAGTAAAGAAATCCAGAGACACGATTTGACTGCGAGAACCGGTCTGATCCCGTACTACTTAATTATTATTATCTGATAATGACTATGACTGAAATGATGACTGCGAATTCATTCAGGTAGAATTTAAAGAGAGAGAATTTATTGAAATAAAAAGAGCAACGGATATGTCTTGCACAGGGGATAGACAGAGACCTGTGGAACGGATAACGCTAATAATATTTTGCACGGAGCAAATGCATGGGCCCAAGCCCAGCATTTCCACCTGCGACGGCTCTTATTTACACCTGGCTATCACGACAGATTGTTCTAGCTACCGATGCTTCGCAAGTGCATGGGTTTATATATAGTTCAAATACCTATGATCAACCTAGATCGAAAGGACGAGAACATTGCATCGAAATATCTAGAAATATTTAAATTACAGAAATACATAATAATGAACTCAAGGTGAAACTTGATTTTGATTGCACTTTTACATTAATGATGTTAGTTCAAGTGCATAGGTTCTCACTGTATACATTACAGTAGTAATAGTTATGTAATATAATAATAGTAATACTTTTTCTTATCTTATCTAGTTGAGCTGGTAAGGCTATACTACAAAGGGTTTCCGCATAATAAGGTTGAAAGATAAGGATAAGGTTTAAAAAATCCAATATGTTTAACGAATGCTGTCTTTTTGACACTTTCCTGACCTACATAGAATTGGTATGAGGTCGCCGTTGCTGGCTAGACCACAATATCATGACTGAAAATGCTCTTGGAGCCAGTAGTACAAGCTTCCTCTTAGAATGGAAGGTTTGACTTGGCCGTGCTGAAGTTTATTATTATAATCAGCTAAAAAGTCCTTGCTTGTCCTGTGCTAGAATTTGAGAATTCATTGATTTGATTGTTTGAAATTAGTTTAATTCAGGCAATACTAAACATATACCATCAGTCGTACCATTTTTACAATAGTCATTTGAATCACTATATCTAACGTTCAAAGTATAATTCCTATCGTTTGTAAAAACTCCTAACCTGATGCATAGATTTAAATAAAATTTTCATTTAATGATTGATTTATTAAACCAAAAACAAAAAATTTTTGTTATGTAAAACCAAAAGTGTGTACTGTAATAATTAAAATCAAAACAGTAAAAAATTGTTAATCTGTCTGTGTGTTCTGACACTTACCCTTGAAACACATTTAAATATTTGTCACTCCTTATCCAACAACAGTACTTTACAATTCTAATATTTTTTCTTGTTCTTTTTTTGTGTTAACTTCCCGATTATACAAAGTAGGAATGATAACAGAGGGAATGTGTCAGAAATAATAATACTTTTATTTTGCCAACCTTGTATGTATTCAATATATCGATGTCTTCTCAGAGAGGGAGTCTAAGGGTCTCTTGTCTCTCGATAGCTTCGTGTGGCTATCTTTCGCCTTCTGCCTCGAGTGGGTAGAAAGGCGCTCTCTATTTACTGAATGAAAGGTACTTAAGAATGTTACAAAGTAATAGTGGATCAAAAAACTCTTGACCCGATTACATAATTTTGTGTAATGGCTGTCATAAATCAATGTCAATACCACCATAAATAACAGTCTAACACTGATGGTTGGATTATTCACGTTACAGTTTCAACAAACCCTTTTTTTCTAAAGAAGCTGAATTGCTTCAGTATTAATTTCTTTCCCGCTTTCTTTATATTTAAATTTTTTACTTAGCGTAAATGCAGATAATTTGCGTTTCTTTTTTTGGCCCTTTTTTCGCATCTTAATAATTGCTCATGGAAACCATTTTTTGGAAAGCATTTGGCGGTAGTGAATGTTTTCACTAGTCCAGCATAATTGGAAGCGATCTGAGCAAGATCTGGGATATGCATCAGATTGTGATCGATTGTAGGAATAGTCTGCTGAACGAATGATAAATATAATAACGCTCTCAACGTGTCATTATTACTATCTATAGCTTCGTTTGATCAATCTGGAGAATAATTGTCAGGGCGATCTCTGGTCACGTTGGCTCTTGCAGCTGGGGAAACAGTGGCTGTAGACAAAGTTTACTTCTTTCTTAATGTCAGCCCACAATGGTTTGTATGCATCTATATTGATTGTGCCTGCTTTCATTTGCACACAAGTATACTGGGCTAGTGTCTCGAAACAAGATAAAAAGCTGTCTATGCTTTTTCTACCATCATACCTCTCTTGGATTGTAGGAGATATGCTGAATGACACGTAGTAATTAGTAGTGGTGCCCACATTGTGTGAACTTAACAAACAAGGTATAACAAAACCTCTTGGTATTATGTTATCGCTGATGAGAGTACTATCGGAATCACTATCGGAATGCTTTGTGATTTTCTGCATCTGTGTATGCTTAAAACGAGTTCTGTTCGTTTCAGCTATAGTAAACATTTTAGATGTACTTGGCTGACGTTGCGTGCTACTTGAGTCGCTAGAACCTGTTTGTGGACGTAATTTTCTAGAAAATGGAGTTAATGATGTTATTTTTGTAAACACATCAAATAGAACATTTCCTTTTTCAACTAATTCTGTGACTAATTCTTTTTCTCTGCGTTTTTGTCTATTCATATCTCTTTCAAGCTTTGTGGGGTGCTGAGTAGCTAATAATCCGAGCGGGGTATGCTAGCATCCAACGTTGTGCAACAGAAAAATGTATATATAATATCATGTATTTAACAAACTTTACAATTTAAAGGGGTCTCGTTCGTCATATTAGGCTCAGGCAGGAAGGTAACTGCCAGGATCTTATGGATATGAGTGATAACGATAATTATTACCGTGAGGAGAGTTATAAGCATCCCGTCAGGGTTAAGTCCTTCGATGATTAAAAAAGTTTCCACGGCGTTAATTATTTCCACGGAATTTTCCACGTGGTTGGCTCGACTGACTGGAGAAGGCATTATTTTTCTAAGTGTTGTTGCATCGAAACCCTTGACGCTGCAGTCGATGCATCCGGGTTATTTGTAGAAGTGGCAAGATTGAGATGTTCCAGTTTCTGGATAATTTGAGAGAGGCTGTATGTTTTCCTTTATTAAAGTCAGGGATTCAAACTTCTTGAAGGTGATAAGTTTCTGTAGTACAACCACAGGCGTCTGAACGTCAGGGGCGAATATTGCGCGACCGAAAAATATAGCAATTCCCTGAATTAAAAAGTTTACCTTTTTCCAATTAGGCATGGACGGGCTGATTTTGTCGCACAGGCGTAAAACGCTTATAGTATTCCTCAGTAGATTCATTTGCTTCCAATTTACGATTGCGAAGCTTCCTGTCTTCCTTCCGGAGTAGTATATTGAACTTAGTATACAGAACTTGACTGGACGACTTTGGCGTCAATGGGGTAGAAACTATCGGTGGATTAGGCCGGCTTCGTGTAATCAGCTTGGAAATAATGGGCCATGGATTTACATTTTACAATCATACAAATAAACTACATGTAATACCTCCCGAAAACAGACACGCAGATCGTACAATAATGCAACAGTGAAATAAATCAAATCGTGGAACCCTACCAATTAATAATAACGGTAATTGATGGTTACCGCGTACCTCCACTTTCTGGTTTCAACCAGGTTTCTTTGCAAAGAAGAGAATTTATTTGATTCCTTTAGACCGACTGAAAATGCAGTGGCTAATACATAAACGTATTTAAACTTACCTAGGTACAGATAAGACACTTATACACTCGTTGGTTCAAGACAAAGATTTGGCTTATTACTACTTGCATTTCGTTATGCTCAATGAACTCACGAAGGATGTGAGCATAAAGCTAGTTCTTTTAAAAGATTAATTGCAAATACTCATGGTAACCAATGTGCGGGACTAAATAAAGTCTCTTAAAATTATATCATTATGGAAACTATATAATATATTATAATATTACAATTTATACCTAAGTAATAAGAATCGGATTCATATATTACAATACTATACTAAAATATCATATACATACATTTTTTCGCTTTCACTTATTTTCGTGTAAAATAATTGAAAAAATTATAATAATAAAGAAAGAAGGGAACTTTTATGACAAACTCCATAAATACCAAGGTTCGTAGTTGTCATTTGAAACGGTGGTTAATTAACACATACCGCACAAAGCCTGATTTCTATACTAAGGGTGTGGATGAAGTGTGTATTTTCGTTATATATCCAGTCAAGACCGCAAGACCTGCAATTATATGAGTTTATGGGGAATTCCAATCTTATTGTCAGAAAAACAATTCTTGCAAATCATTTTAAAATCTGAACAGTATAATCAAGACGACCTCTTCATCCAATCCTTGTCGCAGATACGACATTTTAGGTTATCGACGTACATTTCCACAAATGATAAGAAATAGCGTTTGTGGCGACGAAATTCGGTAGCCGTAAGCATTTGTTCATGTTGGTGTCGTTATGCTATTATACTGATTCATACAGTTTGGATAAGGACAAATTAACTTTGGAAAACCCAAAATCGAATCAAAAAGTTCAAAATACTTTCACTGTATGCTTCTGATAGCCATGCCACGTTCCCGTAGAATTTGTCTTCTATTGACTGCCATCTGAGACGATTTACAGCTAAGCTGTAAAATATTATGTTTTTATATAAGATTGACTTATAGGGCGAGTATAAGATTGACTTATAGGGCGTAAGACTCCTTATAGGGAGTTCCTGACCGCCCCGAAGCAATTTGAGACGATTTTGAGTTGAAATGTGAATAGTAAAAGCAATTCATTTTTAAACCCGAAACAAAAGATTCCTACCACTAAAATTCCACGCGGAAAAATTCGGTTGTAACTCCTTGATTAGTGACTTTTACCATGAGGTTTAAAGGTTGGTAACTTGCTTATGAATAATATAAATAAGAGTCATGGTAAATCAATTGTTTGATCTCGTATTTTAATAAATATAAGAAACAGCTTGTCTTAAATAGTAATTATATAAAGGTTGTCTATTTGCATCCAAGGGTATACCTAAACTAAAATCATTGGCATTGACGAACAACAGAATATTCGATGTCTCAGGCAAGTCAGATGAACAATGCCACAATGCATAATTAATAGTGAATACAAATGCATTGCCAGTGTCATTGTCTGATTACTGTTATTTACATAATATAGAAACATAGATGCGAGTATTTTAATAGGTACAGAAGTAGAAGGTAAGAAAAGCTATATCCGGTATGATTCTGCTTTTCTTCTTTGAGACTTAACATTAAATTTGTATAACCTCCTACAAGCTACAGGACAGTATAAAAAGGGATTTAAATTCCAAACATGTATAGTGATTTTTCGCCGTAGTTGATTGAGAGGTCTAGTTTCCGTACTATATCACTCCTAAAAATGGCGGAATACTTTAGTGATGGGAGATGTTTATAAATAATAGTATTGGTGATTTCAAGCTTAAAGTGTTAAGGCTCAGGTTTTCATATAGATTAAACGTAGAACATCGGAATCTATACATGGCTGAACGACTGAAATTTCCATATTTAGCATAAATAATATGACCTGTAACTGACCTCTGGTTGTTAAAACTATTGGGATGATTAAAACGATCGAGATGATAGAATGACGTCTGAATTAATTTTGATAGTAAGACCCAATAACGTGGCTAAACTTGATGTGGATCCCGTGACATTCTCCAGATGACGGGTATCCTGATCGAGATTGAACGGTAAAATTATGATGAAAGGCAACTGGAACTTGAGATGACATCATCGCTGCTACTTTCGCATCACCGCAGATTGAAAAATGAAATTTTTGTCTGAACGTCAGGATATTACACGCTGGAACACAACAGTTTGATCAGGGCAGATGATGCGACTCTTTGGTTCTTGTACGGCGGGTTCCGCAGAGAAAAGTTTGAAAAGCTGACATCCTGCAGCGTATAGGGAAACCAATAATAATAATTAATATAGCTATTTATATACACTTGCTTATATTAGCAATGCGAGATAAGGAGCAACAAAAGGTAATATTCTGTATAACAGATTTAAAAAGTTTATGCTTTATACCTAGAGTATTAAGCGTACTTAACAATTAATTTGGACTGAGTTTAAGAGAAGTGGTAAGTACAGAAATATGAAAGATCTATTGTTAACTGAGAGACCGAAAATCGAATGTGTCTATGATAAAACCGAGTGCCTTTTAACTGGAATTTAAGAGAAAATGTAAATTTTGACTTAGTTTTGCGATGAACATTTTTGTTACGACGACCACAACGTTTACCGGAAAAAGTTGGAGCGGTAGGTGGACGTGACAAAGCTTGAGATGGACGTGAAGAAGCTTAAGCCGGAGTGGGACGTGAAGAAGCTTGAGCTGGAGTAGCACGTGAAGAAGCTGGTGCTGTTTCGAGCTGATTCGATCAACATGGAGTTCTTGGAATTGACATCGGAAGGCGGATTCGTCTGGTGTTGAAGAGTCGTCTTCCTCTAGGGGCGAATCGGGAATCTGAATAACCGGGATGGGTGAAGGCCGACGAGTTGCACGTACTACAACAGGAGCAGCAACAGCAGCAGCGGTAGCGTCGTCAGTGGAGAGATCAACGAAGAGAGGAGCCGGAGAAGAATGTTGATGAAAATGACGAGAGCTGGAGGGACGGACGGATGGAGTTCCACGAGATTCCAACTCCCTACGATCCAGATGAAAGAACGATAGTTGGGTCATCTTCGGGAGCAGGATCCTAATTGGAAACCGAAGCACGATGGAAGTTCGTATGGCCCAAATAGTGCGAGAAAGAGCACGGAGAAAATATACGAATGGTGAATTTTGGTACACACAATGAGTCGAATAGAACAATTGTGAATTTTGATATTTCAAGAAGACTTTTGCAGAAATTGCTAGTGAAAAGGTTATGCTTTATACCTGCAGTATTAAGCGTACTTAACAATGAGTTTTATGAATATCCGGGACCTAATCCGGGGAGTTGACTGTGTGTGTACTGCGAATAGATGTAAAGTGAATGATCGGATATAAAGTTGAGAATGTAATTTGAACAGAAATGAATTGAGACGAGATCAACAAGAGCGAGCAAGTTCGTCTTGTTCACCCGTAATCTTTTGCTCGAGCCTCAGGAACAACAGCGGAGCAGAACAACTTTCAGTCGTTATATTCACCCTTGATTAGGTCGGTAAAACCAATCATATCTCATCAAGCCGATAATTGATTATTGATTGAAGGACCAATCAATCCGCATATATCCGCCCTGATGTAGTTAATGAAGATGACGTAGTTTCATCAAATCTACCAAGAATGTAAACTGTACAGATTTATGAGTCCAATTATTTAGTAAATGGGTGTCGACCCAAGTTATTAAGTGTAGCCCAGAGATTGGCTTTTAAGCGTCAATAATTGATCTATGCTCTACAGAAAATATAAGTCAAATGCATTGTCATTGCTGTGTCGTTTCAATATAACATGAAAGCATATCCCTTTAAGAAAACGTTTATTTGCAAGGTGCGCCACCGAATGTAAGAGAAGTACCTGTTGTTGTATATGGGTTATTATTAAAAGCAAAGACAGAGTCTAATTATTTACTAATTACTGATTCTAAATTTAGATTATAACGTTATATGATGTTTCCTTTGTGATTATAACTCGGTATGTGCACCTTCTGTGTATTGTAGTAACGTTTACTTTAAGATGGTGTTTGCGTAGTACATACAATAGCTGGTAAGCATAAATAACACTAAACTGTGAGGCAGAGGAGATGGGGGCAAGAAGTTTTTGAATTCCAGATTCATTTCGAAGAATTACATTTAATGATTTTAAACCTGCACCGGGAGCACTTACATCAAAGACGACATATAACTTGTCAATCGATTTGGTTTAAAAACACTCGTCCTGCGGGGTTTCCTACTTTTGATTCTGATCATAACTTACTAATTGTGATTCTATATGGCTTTAAATTACAAACTCGATCGGGAATGTATATCGATGACAGGCAATAGTTAAGCACTGGTACTGTGGCACTGTGGGATCAGGACAACCGTATCCTTCTCAAGAACTGATTTAGATACGGAATACTTGCTCCCAGTTTTTCCTTACACCATACCACTAACTGAAAACTAGAACTGAAGTTGAAAATCAACGAAAATAAAATTACGTTTCGAAATGACTTTACATTACTTTACTTTCTAAACTTTACATGGAGACATCCATAATAATAAGGTTGCAGAGCTACAATACCTACTTGCGATTACATCGTGTCCCTTTTTTGGTGTGAGTTATATACGTAACATTACCTACAAAATCTTTTACAATCAAATTTGAAATATTCAGTAATGGCGGAAATAATGTAGAAATCTTAGACATGGTTTTAACACTCATTCATTCAGTATTGCGATAATTCGATAAGGTCTAATCCAATGGCGTTTGTTGTCTAATGTGGAAAATAGGATTGTTGTATTAGTGAATACTGTATGATCGGGGAGACTTCTATATTTTTGGAGGGGTCAGTAGAAAACCGAAATAGTCGAAATACGCAGAAGTTGGCTGACTTTAGAAATACGAATTGCGTTAGAACAAATACTAATGACATTACTAGTGACACTACTAGTGAAAAAATTTGAAATTTGTTTTTCATATATTTAAATATTTCTTTAGTGTTTTTGTCAAAGAGTATATCAAAAGGAAAACTGAGAAAACAGATTGACATGCAGTATTCATACTGAAAAAAACATTCGAGAGAAATCAGTCCCAATCAATGTTAATGGAATTCAAAAATTTAAATTTGATTGTAATTTTAATTGTAAACTGTAAGTTCACACCAACAGTTTACAGAAATTAAATTATATGAATCTTTTGCACAAACAAAAGAGCTGTGCTAGGAGTCGGATTGACCTCGGGTTTAATGGAACTCCTGCGTTTCCCTGGGCAGGGTGTTAGGTGCCCTGACATTCGGAGTTATAACGAAAATTATTACCGTGTTGTGAGTTCCGCATGAAACATCTCGCATGGGTGGTGTACCTCGGGTAATGAAATTGTTTCCACACCTTTGTTTATGTCAACAGAAATTTTCCCGTGATTTGCTCGACTGACCGGTGTTACGGTAGCATGTGTTATTGCGTCGAAATCCATGACGTTGTCCTCCGCGAGGCGGTCCGCGTGTTCTTTATGAACCATCCAGTTTATTTGAGGAGGTGCCAGGAGTTAGAAGATCCAGTTTCTGAATGATCTGGGCAAGACGGTCGTCCTCTTCAAAGATTTGTATTGTTGATTTTTGCCAGTTAGAGACTCGAACTTTTTAATGTGATCAGCCTTGGAAAACGTCCGCGGTTTTTGAGGGTCGGAGGCAAAAATGAATGGATTGTGTTTGAAGCTGTAGTGTGCGATAATATAAGATATTTATTTGTCTTTTCTTCCAATCCACCATTGCATCTGCACAGTACAAGCGATACGGCCCAATTTGACGCGACAAACTTCGTTGCTTTTTTGTTTTACTGGCAATTACTACCTCCTTCATGCTAAGACAAACTTTAAGAACTTTATACTTATAATTTAAACTCTGCAGCAGTATTTCACTAAAATAACAAGTTGTTTTGTTATAAGTTTCAGGTTTTAGGTTATTAAAATCTGTAATATAGTAAAGGTTAAGCACACGTTACCTTCACATTAACGAAAGTATTATTTCATGCATTTATTGATTGGTAACATCAAAACTTATGGTTATCCAAGAATAATGTTGATAATAATAATGTACAATTATTATTATTCATAACGTCATTCAATAATTAACATTATTAATAATTAAGTGGACATGTTCAATGTCATACATTCTAAATAATAGCATGTGTACATAATACACAGGTTAATCAAGGTTTGCTGGATTTCAAATTCTTTCCACAACATTGCAGAACAGCTTTCGCATAATTTATCTGATAGATAAAATAAAGCTTGTCTGACGTATTTCATTCGCATCCAATGAAAGGAACAAAAAAAATTGTTTCAGCGCTGTTGTTGAAAGTCGATATTTTTTAAGCGATATAAGCCGTTTGGAGACATGTGATTGTTTAAACAAAATACAATTTAACCAAAGAGTGGAGCAACCTGCACCTGTTCTTGTTCCGATTCTTATTATATTAACATATTAACCAATTCAAAAACAGTTCAAAAGTTACAAAACGTACACGTTAACGAGTCGAGCCGGGCTCGGCTCGTTAAACGTCTCGCCATGGGCTCGTTAACAGCTCGGTTCGTTAACGGCTCGGCTCATTAACGGCTCGCTCGTTAACGGCTCGGCTCGTTAACGGCTCGCTCGTTAACGGCTCGGCTCGTTAAAAGCTTAACGAGCGCTCGAGAGCCAGCATTAATTTAGGTTAATGAAAGTTGTGTTGGTATTAGAGTGTATAATTTTAAAATGTAAATTTGCTGAGATAATTTTAATTTGTCCGGGACTTTTATGGAAAGTTCAGGAAATTTATGATTTTATAGTATTAAAAAAGTAATTTTGGTTGAAGAAAGTTGATTAGAATTTTAGAGTTCACGCATTTATGAAAATAAGGTAAAATAAGATAAAGAAAACTAGGTCCGAGATGCAAGAATCTGCAATGAAAAGTTTAGGCACGACGTACTAGGGTGAAGTATGTATTAAACTTATACGTATATGTATGGATACCTGAACTCTTTAATTCAGGGAGCCGAGATCTGCTTTATGCTGTATGTAAAATAAAGAATCCGACTGCGGTTTGTTTGTTTGTTTCAATTTATGGAACACAGGGTTTTAGAATAATAATTTCTGTGATACACAGATTAATAATATACGAAATGATTAAGTACATCCGTTGGGGGACAAGTCTTTTGTATAAATACAAGAAGTGTAACTATCTCCTCTTTGCAGTTATATCTTACTATACTCAGCATTAAAATTGAGATGACTACAGGATCCTACTCTGTCGGAATAGTTTTAAAGTAAATAAATTCACGAAGAGTAATAATCAAGTTTGTTGCCAAAGAAGGGGGAGTAGAATTTATTCAATGTTTATCGCCGACTACAATTATAATTAGCAATATATTCCATATTATTAACAAAGTATTAGTGTAGTGTGTCTGATGCTCTATCAAATGTTTTATTGATAATTTAAGCTTTTCAATATAACCTTAATATATCTTTTAATTTAACATTTCAATGATTCTTCCGTTTAAATGTTAACAATTTCATGTAATTTGTAAGTCTCTGAAGATATTAACTCCTTACTAATGACACTGGCTTGAACTATTTGAGAGGGGTTTATGTTAGCCCACAGGCTTGGTACAATTATATTGACCAACAGTACTGGTAAAGGTACAGGTACAGTACAGGGGTACACAGGAAATACTGAGTAAATATCAAATGTAATCGTACAGAACAATCATATCTTTATGTACTGTAAACTTATAAAAAATACAATTATGTAGAGGATGGTTTTAGGAAATATTCTCACATAATCATATTCAAAATGTGATAAAATATTGGTAACTAGATGTACGTAACGTTCTTGCCGTGGGCGATTTATAATTTTGTTTGGTGTATTTGCATTGCAGTTACTAAATGTTTCAGAAATATTTATTTATTTACAAACCTGCAAATATTTGATGCTGATTGGATTGGCTTTGTAAAACTTCGGTGCGGGTGCGCCGAAGGATTATTTTGGGCGGGAGCGATGTACTCCCTGGTATGGGGTACGGTAGGCTCTTACAACACAGATCCTGAAAAAATTGACATTTAAAAAATGATATACCTACTAATACTACTACTTCTATTAGCATTATTATTATAACTTGCCGAAGATCTCGTTAAGCCATCACTTTTCCTGAAGCAGATCCTCGGAATTTGATTTTAAATGTAAATCATTAAATTTTAAGATTAAATAAATATTTTGCTTTAAATTCTATAAAATATTATAATATAAGCACGATTATAATTTAATTTGTAATAAATTACTGCAATTATAATATAAATCAGATGTAAACCGAAATAGATATAAAAAAATCGATATTCTTCTTTTTATATCCGATTTCGGGAGCAGTTGAACAGATAACGTCCTTCTTCACCAAATTTTACCACGAAAGTGAATAATATAATGCTCAGTTTTTGTTGCGCAGAAAATTTTAGCAATACTTTTACATGTATTTCTACATGCTAGTAAAACAATGGGCAATAATATATTATGGACCATACGCATATGACGTCTGCACTTAGGGGGGAAGGGTGGATCCTGAGAAATAGGACACAGCACACCTTGAATTCAATACAATTGAATTTTAGGTGACTAAGTCTTTCACTTAACATGCTTTTCCGAAAACATGTAAAACAAAATCATTTGTTTTATTTTACAATCGTACCTATTATATCGTCATTTATGTAAATTGTCATTTATGTAATTTGTCATTTATGTAATTTGTCATTTATGTAATTTGACATTTATGTAATAAAGTGTCATGTCAAAGTCCACTCGTTCTAATGTTTTCAATAACCATCTACATTAAATGAACTATTCATTTATTATCTATTGTTACTAATCGGAATTTGTGAAAAGTATCCATTACTGTTTTCCTGCTAGCGTTTTGTGTTACAAACGTTTAGACTAAATCGATTTTCATGAACCGAAATTTTATATTTGTGTTAACAAAATCTATATACAAATAAGAGCTTCTTATGGTTCAAAGGTTTCATTATATCAAGCGATTCAAACATTTCAACATTTGCCATAAATTATACAACTCAGAATAAATTATTTCTATAAGTCTAACACGTATTGAAAAAGTTGGCAATGTATCTCGAATCGCCTATGGTTTAGTACAGTTTAAAATAATATTTATTAGCAAGTAAAAAACAAAAAGTTGCATTTTATACACCATACACATTATACATTATACACTATAGGAAAATCAATAAACATTAACAAATATTTAACGAAACTTACGCCTTCGAATGTTTAAAAGGAAATAAAATGTTGCGTGCTTGTGAAGGAAGAAAACCGCAAAGTTTTAGCATTGTGATAGAAATTGTTGCTATTAGAGAAGCGTATATGTTTTATTGTGCCATCAACATCAAACCAAAATGGAATGTTATTAAAGCATAATTCATTTAGAATATAATTCATCCCAAATATAATTCATTTAAAAATATAATTCATTTTTAGTATAACTCATTTGAAACTTAATTCATTCAGAGCATAATTCATATAGAATATAATTCTTTTAAAGTGTACTACTACACTACATTTAAAGTATAACTCATTTAAAGCATAATTCTTTTAATTGAATTATGTTTTGCATGAATTATGCTCTAAATGGGCATAGTTTGAGGGTCCCTTTGCAGCATCTCGTATACCGAGGAATACCACAATAAAATTACAGTATTAAAGATTTTATTCGATGGTCCATAAGCTGAACTCACTCTGCCACCGATTTTCCGGCAGCCCCTGATTTATATTACAGTAAATGTTAAATGTGGTAAATAAAATATTTAGCAATGGTGAATGACAGCTTAAATAAACCATTGAAAGATGTTATAATTAAGTAGCGCACAAAAAAGGACAGAGGCCCTGACGGAGATGACCGGTTGACCTTATTTGCGAACTTGACCTTCGGGGGGTCCCAGAGGACCCATACAAGAATTTTGATTGCGTTTTTTAATCACTTCTTGAGTTATCGTTGTCACAGACAGCAGTTACCCTAAAATGTAAAAGGTCAGGAAGGAGTTGACCAAGTGACATCATTTGTGAACATCACCTTCGCTATGACTCAGAGATAATGTATGAGAAGTTTGAATGAAATCTGTTATTCCGTAATCCGTTTATGAGTTATTGGTGTCACAAAAAGCAGTTATTTTGCCAGGTCAAAGGACATAAAGAAGTTAACCGATTGATTCCATTGACAAACTTGACCTTCAATGGGCCTCAGAAATCATGCATGAGAAGTTTGGACGAATGCTGCTAATCCGTTTGAGAGATAATCGTGTCACAGATTGACGGACAGACGTAGACCACATTCTTATAAAGTAGTTTGGGCTACTTAATAAAATCGCTGGGATTAAAAGCACACTGTTCGAACTTGTGTAGAAAGTTTTTAAAATAATTGACATAACTAATTAAGCAATTAATTTTATGTCATTAAAAAATGCAAATGCCAAGTAAATCACGCACTGTAAAATTTTGCATTTTATTTCATTTCGAATAAACAGTATTTTGAATTGCATAAGATTTATTGGAATCAGGTAAATTAAAATGGCTTACGACGTTGCGATAAAGCACAATGGATGGAATGAGTCACCAATGCTACTCGCAACTAAACTTGAAGGCTTAGTTGCTGTGTCTAAGTATAACGCATTAATGGTTGAATAACCTCCTTTGTCAAATGGATGGGTCGGTACTGATGCTGAAGACGTCTCCCAATGAAAATCGGTCAATTCTGGAACATTTGTTCCACTTGTCCAGTAAGCTCCTATTCAAATGCACATTGTTGGTTTGATTTATAAATTATCATCTAATTTATTTGTGTTTATGTATATACACAGACACACTCGTAGTCTAAAAATTATCCTTATAATTTTTTTTAAAGTTTTTATTTTTATATTGTATTTTTTATTACTTCCACTGATATTCTTTCTATTCACAAAGTCAATAAATATCAAACATAATTCTAACGTGAATAAAATGACTGACAATCGAAACTAATCACACGCAAATTTAGTTTGGATATGAATGTGTTAAAAATACTATAAAGCAACTAATTATTTGTAAATCTTTTTAGAGAAAAACCACTAGGTTGGTTAAAATCAGAATTACCTGCAGGAGCATTTGCTTTCACAAAGGCAGACTCAGTAAGGGTGGAAAAATACGCTTGATTCATTCCGAGGCTGTTGCAGTAATTTTTAGAACTTGTCCAATCTCTCTGTACCAGGAAAATATATTTTGTTAAATATTTATTTATTCAACCTGTTATATCTCTGGGAAAGTTCGAAAATACGTTAACTAGAAATAAGCTCACAAGCTGAAAATTTGCAGTACACGACAGCTAATATTTGACACGTTTCGAAAGAAAAAATTAAGAGTTTGTATTGTATTGATGCTTTGGTTTGGTTGAACACTTTAAAAGTTAACTGTGGCTTGATATATTTGTTAATTGTATTAATTTCGAAATGCGCAAATAATTATTAGCTTTTGAAGCAACCGAACAATTATTTGTCTTGTTTTCGAAACGAGTCAATAATAATTTTTCGTGTTTTCCAATCATGACCCTTAGCTGACATGTGTTGGAAGCGCCTTAGCGATTCATAAGTGAAATAAATGCTCACCTGGGTTGTATCTCTGAAAAACATTTTTCCGTTGATGGGTCCAACCGCTGTCGATAATGTTTCGATTAATTTGGCATCTAAAATTGAATTAAAAATTGGGATTGTTGCCAATCATATTTCCATTAAACATCGATGTAAGCCAACGATATATTTATAATTTTAAACTTACTTTCGACTGTTGTTGTGATGCTTGTACCAGAAAAATACATTTTTGTCCAATTTTGTGTACCAATTGCGTGCACAAACATAACGCAGGAAATGAAAATATGTACTCGTAGGAGCATGATGTAA
>JABASD010002275.1:0-28410 GCA_019776165.1 Pogonognathellus flavescens
AACCGACTTTTTCTGCTCATTACCCTGCACGTTTCTGTTGGATGTTTGTATCACAACCGGGAGGGGAATAAATCCTAACAGAATTCTGCAGAAATTTTTGATACGGGATTGTATATTCATAAAATATATTAGATTATTCACAGTACTATTAACAGTTAAATATTTTACCGTTTTAAGAGTGCAGTTTTCGAAAGTGTATTTCTCCTGAGTTGGAGTGTATAGGACGGATAGAATTCACAGACTGAATGACGGAAAAGATTAAAGATACAAACTTCACGAACAAACTCTCCACAGCCAAACCGAGGTAAACGGCGACCTTGGATAAAAATTCCCTTGAGTTTTCGGTTCAGTCACTATTTAAGTAAATTAACCTTGGAATCTGTGTCTGCCCATTCTGACAGCAAATGAAATGTCTATCCTGTCCAGTCCATCCATTTGTTATTTAATCACTCGTCTGTCCTTTTTATAATATTATCATCATTATTTGTTATTTCACCACGGAGTGTCATTAGTCATTATCATTATTCATGCAAATGAATTAGCTGCATCAAGTATCAAATAAAAACAATATTCTTACACTTCACTCCATGCAATGCAGCATCCAGTACCTTACTAAGGGAGAATGATGATGGGATATTACAAATTACATAATGCATCGTTGTATAGAAGACCTTGAGAGTTTTTACATATGTTTTTTCGGTATCTATATACAGACAGACATAATGCAAAAATCGAGTTCACAGAATGAAACAGACTTTACTCCTCTCCAAGGACGTACCGAGAGGGAGGACACTGGGGGCACGTGCCCTCCCCACCAAATTCCAGGAAAAAGGCAAAAAATGTCTAAAAATAGAAAAACTTTTCGCGCTATGCGCGAATTTAGTGTATTTTTGGCTTATTTTAACCTGAATTTGCTGTAATTTCCGCGCTACGCGCTAATATGAGACTCTTTTGCACTTAATTTATTGTGTGCCCCCACCAAATGGAAATCCTGGGTACGCCCTTGCTCCTCTCGATGCATTATGCAAGCAATACACACCTACAAACTTAATTATAGCGTGATGTGTGACTTATGTCACCATTTATGTGTGACTATAATATGATGCTACTATTACTAAATACAAAAATCGATTCATTTGCAAGTAACAAATTGCATAATGAAATTATTACGGATGAATAAGTAAATGGCTCTATAAATCTATAGATAAATATAAGGTACTACTTTTTCAGAAACAATGCATCTTCGGTTAAAACAAAGATTTATTTACAGTTATTTCTGGAACAGACAATAATATTTGACTTTAACTAACATAGTCTGACTGTAATGCTATTATACTTTCAGTAACGCTGGCTCATATATAATATAACATCCCTAGGAACAATACCAAAATTTGTTGAACATTTTAGGAAGAGATTCAGTTTGGATAAAGAACTGATAAAGTATTATGTCTGTCTACAACCAGATACTCAGTAAATATATTAAACTACCATTTATTCTCAAATGATAATGCAACTAGTAAGAATTTCATGTTTATTTACTTTGTCAATTTGGCAAACCCTGTATAAAGGTCAGTCTTTTACTAAAAAAGATACCTACAATACCTGTAGGTACTTTTAGCCCTGCCTGATAAATCATGACCTTTAAAATGTTCTTCCGGCATTCAAAATGAAAACTTTAGGTGTCATCTCCTGGAACAATTTATTATAAATTGAAATTAAGCATTTCCTGATAATTATCCAGTTTCCATGGTCTACTACAACGTAGGTATGAAATAATATTGTATTATTTTCGATTCACAACAATGATTTCAGAAAGCTGAATGCTATTTTTGAGCATAGTATTGCAATTGAAATGTAATACAAACCTAAATAATAATGTGTATAATATCCCTGCTGTAAATTGTCCTAACTCGAAAAGATTGAGAGAGAAAGTGAAAATACATATTGATAAGGCAAACGTATATAGAAGGTTGTGTACATTGATCACAAATGGGGAACAATAATAGTCGTGGAAAATCTAGGGAACTACGAAGATGGGAAAAGATGATGATATCAGGTCCAAATCAGATTGGTGAACTCCGAATTCAAAATCCGGCACCTGGTTGGACAGCAACTGCGGTGATTAACGGTGACTTCAAAGAAATCAGTTTGGAAAACTACAAAGGAAAATATGTCGTGTTTTTCTTTTACCCGATGGATTTCACTTTCGTGTGTCCTACGGAAATCTTGGCTTTTTCTGATCGTAGCGAGGAATTTCAAAAAATTAACTGTGAGGTCATAGCAGCATCTACGGATTCAAAATTCTCACATCTGGCATGGATTCAATCTCCAAGAAAAGAAGGAGGACTCGGTCCACTGAAAATTCCTTTGGTTGCGGATAAGACGTGTGAAATTGCCAAGAAATACGGAGTTTTCAAAGATGACGACGGAATTTCTTTCAGAGGACTGTTTATCATCGATGATCAACAGAATTTAAGGCAAATCACAATCAATGACCTTCAGATAGGACGCTCTGTAGATGAAACTCTTCGTCTCGTTCAAGCTATACAACATACTGACAAACACGGAGAATTATGTCCTATGGGTAAGTTAAAACATTTCTAAATACTATACCATTAAATATGTTTGTTTGAATATGGCCGTAATTACTTTTCATTAAACTTGTAGGATGGAAACCGGGAGATGAAGCTATTCATCTGAAAAATCCAAAACCTCACAAACACAAAACTGATGATAGTTGAAAAACTTAAAAATATGAAGTCACAGGCAGAACAAGTTAAGAAAAAAGTGAATTCATATTTATAACACAACACGCATTTGTTTTATTTATTACTCTTCAAAATTCAAGTTAATTTTGCTAGAGATGTAATAATTCTGCTAATTAACGAAATGTAATTGAGATTACGAATAACATGACATGAGATTATTTTTACATCACTACTACTGGGAAAGACTTAAACATTTTCATTTTTTTTCTATTATTTCCTTAATAGTTTGATATAATAATAGTTAGATATAATATGCATAGTACAGTACAATAGGTAAGTCATAAAATTACGAATTGCTTCATATTACAGATTTACACAAAATTAGTCTGACCACAGCGTTATTTCTTACTCCTTCACTTGTGTTTCACTCTTCAAGAATTCTATACATCCGTAATTATAAGAAACAGTATCAAGATTCAAGGAAATTTTCTTTGCATCACCTACGAAGTTATGTTAGTTATAGCTACTCCTTTGTTACATTTAAATATTTGCATTTCAGGTCATTGTATTTAAGTACAGCTGCTAAAATTACAAGTATAGCTATATTCATTTAACTATAAAATATTAAACTATAACTATTTTTTGAGCAATCACATATACTAGGAAGCTGTCTTTCAATTTATGGTATGTTAATAGTCTAGAATGAGAGTATGACTAAATGTATTTAATACAAAAAAATAATACATTGACTAACATCTTTTGTAATCTATTCCTATTATATAGTCTATAATATTTTCATTTGAATGTACTAGTCATTAAAACATAAGATGTTACATCGTCAATAAAGAAAAACAAAATAATTAAACTTTTGTACAGGAATATACGCAGTTTGGCAGATCTAAGAACATTGTGTACGCATACGACATGATGAACACACATTAAAACACTGGTTCTATTTTCAACTAACCATATTGTAATGACAAAATACATTTTTGACAAGTATACAAAGAATTAATTATAATTTGTCTTGTTATTTCTATAAAATTTTACAAATTAGCTTTGTAAAGTACATAAATGCATTGAATTACAATGCATTGGGAAGTATTGTACAAAAGTATTGTATGTTTTTTTTCCTCAACAAGAAAAACTTATTTCTTTTGTATACACATAAAGACATTTACGAAGATCGCTTCTTATTAGATGAACGTTGATTGACAGTTGTCATTTTAGAATTTAGATAGTCTGTACCATACTTACTACTTATTATGGTAAATGGTACACATTATACATTAAAAAAACTTGACTAGGGTGTTTTCATTTCAAGTATTGGTATAATTTAAGAACTAAACTAAACATCTTAACAATTAACACTCGATTACTTTTTGAAAGCATATTTAGCAGTTTTGACACATACTACAGACAAATGGTAACGGAGGAGAATTAGAGAGGGAAAGTTACATTAGACCTTTTGACATTCCACAAATAAAAATATAGAAGAGTTTCAAGACGACTGCATGTCCTATATGTATACTACTAATAGATTCTACTATAGCTATATTTCGAACTACTTGCAGTCTTCGAAATGTATGTGTAAAAAGTTTTATAGCTAAAGCTAAAGCTTAATAAAAAAACTTGACATTTCAGATCCAGTAAATTGTAACACAACCAAATGATTTAAATGTCTTTACAATAATGAGCTAACTATGCTGTGCGCTCTTCTCAACGTTTGCTTTCAATGTTATGAGCAATACTTGATATAAGTTGATTTGCTAACTATTGGAAGTTATAGTTATAATATAATATTATGTTTGTCTATCTGGCAATATTTTTCTTCACGATCTTTATGAGATTCTAATGTAACTAAAAAGTCCTACACCTGGAAGCATATATGTAATATTAATAATAGTATTTTATCTGTCCTAAATTGTAAAGTTGTTAACAAAATGAAACTGAAAATATAGTCAAAATCGTGAGATTTACAAGGAGATTCGTACTAGTAAACGTGTATCACACAAAGTGTAAATAAACATAAAACTACAAAAATAAACACAAATCTAAGAAACAATACATAAACAACCAAATGCCTAGGCATGTCCTAAACTTTTTTGAATATTCCAAAAACTTCGCAGTTCATCTGGGTCATCATATCCATGAGAAGTGATTAAATACTTGTAATCACTTTCATACGGGTCTTTCACAGGGGGTGGCCAAAAACGAAAATAATTTGAATGAAATGGCTCGATACCCATTTTCTTGGCGCAGATGGCAATGAAAATATCGTCGAATCGAAAATGTTTTGTAAAGAGCGATGCATAATAAATATCCATCAGGGCGGATCGAGACATTATTATAGCCCCTGCTGGAACATAAGGCGGAAAATAGTTGAACGGGTATTCACTCAGAGGTAAGAACCACTTTGTACCTAAAAATGCGAAATAAGAAATTGAATAAATTCCATATTGCATAAATCTTTAAAAAAAATCAATTGATGCAGCTAACTTTTAGAATTATGTAATACCAATTTTGTGACGATGAGGGGGTACAAAGAAAACGTATCCTCCATATAACTTAGCATCCTCGGCTAGTTCGATATCAAAATCGGCATGAGAATTTTTCCAAACTTTTTTCAGGTTTTTGAGTCCTAATGGTTTTCCAGTTTTGATTGGTATGTCGTTTGTGACTTTATCATCACTAACATTGACATTAATGATGACATTTTTATTTGCAGTGACTAAATTGGAATTTAGCAGCTTCATTTCATCCCGCTGTTTTTGTTTTTCCCAATAATCCGGATATTCTGTGGGATGTCTTACAAATTTTAAAAGATTCTTCACGGATACGTACATGTCATCATCGACGAAAAAAGCAAACCGGAAATCTGAACAGGTTTCTACTAGCCATCTCATACCCATCATACTTTTGATCGTGTTATTGTAATACGAGTCAAAAAAATCTGCACGAACAATGTCGTTGTATTTCGCTATCTCGGCTTCTATTGCAGGCCCAAGCTGAACTTTGTCACCAACGGAGTTTTTTGCTTTTGTTTCCGGGTCTTTAATTGCGCCGAGTAGGAAGACAGTTTTAATAGCTACATCGGAAAATCTTCGGGGAAATCCCCAAGTTGTTCGTATAGCTGCACGTTTGTCAAAATTCCATGGAGCAGATTTGACTAGAATTATTAATCGGAAAGGACCAGGACATCCTCCACTGGCTTTTGCTGTGTATGTTAAGTTTTTGTAAAGAGTATTCACCGGGTCGTAAGCTATGGGCTCATTATTTCTGTTCAAAAACACAATATTTCAATAATTAGTGTAAAAATCAATATATACCTTAAAGAAAACATTTAATTTCACTAACATAAACTTGATAATTATACAATAATACCTATAGCGAGTGACAACGGAAGGAAAATCCGGCAAGTCTAGTGGGTAAGAAAATTCAGTGTAGTAATCCCTCTCTAATGGATGTCGGAAGACACCAGAAATGTCAATCATTATAGATAGCAATCCCAATACAAGTAAATAAATGAATCCTCTTTGGTAAGCACGCGCCATGACTTTGTAATTTGCAATTTCAACCGGATGTAACTCTCAATGTAAGTGTTTTACTTCATAAATAATATTTTGTCGTCTTTCCTTCCTCATTGCCAATTTCCCATGAAAGTTTAAGGATTTTGTAATGCAGGTGATGTGCTGGTGGAAACCTGTAAGAATAATTTTAAATTAAACGGGTGTATATTCAATATATTCAATAAACTTGTATCTCGTTATTTTTTTCAGAAACAAATAAACTTGACCTTTCATTATATCATAACTGAAATTATTATGTTGGTGTTCAATAGCTTTACACCGTATATAACACAGCTATGACGAACGTTTACGCTAATGTACATAAGAAACTACATATACGTTGAAGTTAAAGTTAAAACTCCATTTCGTAAATCCATTATTTCATTCAGATAACTGAAACAAAATTCACTAAAAGGGACATAAATTTAATCAGTGATATCAAATGAGTCACGTACAACTGAAAACTCATTTTTCGCTAATCGAAGCTCGTCAGTCTTTTGAAACCGGGTATCCAGAAATGACGCCACCAACCCCTCCCCCTTCGGGGTTGGTGACCCGGTATGGCATTCGTAAAGGGTCTCCTCATAGCTGTGTGTGTTGTGTGTGTTATAGGGGGTCACGAACATATTATTGAAAAATATGCCGTGATCGCCTCTCAACTCTATGGAGTTATTTGAAGCTTACTAAATGTAACCCCGTAATACGGTCTTTCGACCTTATATTTTGACAGAAAACTGCGGTTCTCCTCATAGCTGTATTGTACACCGCTTTTTCATATCTAATTACTACACGCTTACCAAATTGATTCCAGTCTTTTGACATTTGAAGGTTCACTTTTTATAATTATAGAAAATTTTCGTAATTCTTCGTTTTAAATGCATTTTCGTATGTTTGCCTTCCTGTGTCGTGAAAGCAGATCTGAAAAATAAAATGCAGCACCAAAATATTAATTAGCCGTCAACAGTTTAAGAATAAAACAAAAATCTCTAATTTATTGTTGCTTGAAAATGATTTGGGGTTTGTCAGGGAATGGTGATACTTCAAAATTCAAAATTGTAAACGTTTTTATTCCTTACACATTTATAAAAAGTTATAACTTTGGATAAATTAAGGATCAATTAAGGAAGCTTAATTTCTACACATGTATCATACATAAATTTAATGTTGATGTTGAACTGACTGTCAATCTTATACTTACTTTGGCTGTTGGCAGTCCGGTTAATTCTGGCGGTTTCCTTTCTGAGTATTTACAGTCCACATTTATCATTGTCCCTCCAGTTTATGTTGTCCATTATTTTCTATCAGATCAAACACTAATAAATACTGTTTTTTATTTAATAATTTGGAAACAAACAATATAATATTTTGAGATTCGGTTTCAGTAACAAAATAAACTAAACGACACAAACTGAGATTCATAAAACATGTGTTTGTTAAATATACGCGCTCACAATAGTATTACACAATCTGACACAATTTTTCTATCTATATGTTTAAACGCCTAACGTAAACCTCTATCTACAGTGCTTGCCAAAAGCCAAATTAAATACCGATGCTAAATGATTTCTAATTTCGATTACGTTTAATTGCCTATTGCAATTAAATCTTTGGATTAATATGATTTAAATTATGCTCAATTGAGTATGTTACATCAATTTTTATTTAAAGTTTTCAAACCAGTTAATAATATTACTCTAATTTAAATATTTAAGAACGCAAGGGCGTACCCAGCATTTCTATTTGGTGGGGCGCACAATCAATTAAGTGCAACATATTCGCACGTAATGCGAAAAATTATAGCAAATTTAGGTGAAAATAAGCCAAAAATGCACTAAATTCGCGCATAGTGCGAACATTTTTGCTATTTTTTAGACATTTTTTGCCTTTTCCCTGAAAGGGGGAGCATTATTATAAATAAGTAGATATTATATTCTTAGCCGAGTGTAAATAATCACATTTTATTCGTTATTTATTTATTAATGTCAGTCAATCGAATGTTGAATATTTAATCTCATTTGCAATATTGAAATATATATTTAATTAATACTTAAAAATCTATTCCACAAGGTATCTCTGAAAATAAAATGTGACATCTTGTCTAGCGACACAATTTATAAACTTTTTGATATTTGTTATATACATATTTTTATTATAATAGTGTTTGAGCGAGCCTCACTGTACAAGAGTTCATGTCCGTCTATATTGGAGTACATACAGATAACACCTTTATATTTAGAAATAGTTCAGGTAATGTGATACTTGTGCATATGTATATAAATCTGTGTTTTTATGTAGGGCTCACTCAGTACAGATGAATACATTACATACACATACTTTTACACAATCCATTACTAGTGGCCATAATAATATTCAATGTATACATAAGAAGAAGCTATGCTATATCATCATCGTACTACTCGTACACTGTTTCACACGCATAACATACAAGATTCCTTCTGAGTACGCTTCAAATTTTAAAACTTTACCACATGCAATTTTGAGGTCATTTTAATATGACAGAATAAAATTATGAACATTTTTGCATGTAAGTAAACCTTCCGACCAGAATCTTTAAATCTTACAATTAGTTCTGTCTTCGCGGCTCAAGAGTGGTAACACTCATTATTGCTGTGAGCGAATTTCTGGGTTCGTATCTCGGGGTGGGCACAGTGGGCAGAACTATTTGGGTGTACTTGGGTCGGTGCAAGTACGGGGTATATCCTGAGGGTAACTTCCCTAGGAAGCGTTTTAAAACGATTTCCCCACATTTTTAATCTCTATATATATTCAAACAATACATAACTATTTGTCGTTGTCGAAATTAGTTTTAAATTTTTTTACATTTACATTTTACATACATGATTAGGTTAAAAATTTAATTAACACATGAAAGAGAATTTTTAGACTGCATCTTTTCCTTGAAACGGGAATATTCATCGTTTGGCTTGCAAAACCGGGAGACAATTTAGGAGCAACCCTGTACGTGGTAAACATACCTATCCACGTTAACTTGCACAGTTCATATACGACTTGTAATTTTGGTATATATGTGTGGAGTATGTAGAGTTACTGTGCATTGTCCCTAGGAGCCATTGACCCTCTTTTCTAATGTTCTACTACTAAACCCTATCCCACCTATATAATGTTTACAATAATAATGCAATGCAATGCAAAATGCAATGAAATATCCCGGCCCGCTACTGCTAGTAGGATATTCTATAGGGTTAATACTATACAAATTGAATACACTTTATTATACAGATCTTAGTGTACTAGTATTTTGCTTTTTGTACGTATAGTATGGCAGGTTTCGTTAAAAAATTCCGACAAAAATGAGATATTCTTCTATACAAGTGCTCAAGTGCTGTATAAGATCGAATGGGATTCTTCACATTGAAATATTTGTATAATCCGTCCGGAGTGTGTTCATTCTGCGGGTTACATATTTACATTGTGGCTAAATGTCCGAAGAAATGTGTTAATTATTTCAGTTTCTCTGCTGGTGAACGTTTAAATATAAAGTAAGCGCGTGGAACAGTTTAACAGTTAAGTTGTTAACTATATACATAGAATTTAATATTTCTAAATAATCCCGGATGGTTGTGTTTGTGTGTTATCACAAACAACAAGAAGGAAACAGCTGAGCTCTGACTTACTCTGCTATGTATAAAGGAATTAATATTTTTTGCCTTAGTGTAAAATGTAAACAGTAAAGGGTTAAATGGATTGGTCATTTAATTATTAGATTAAATAATTTTTATACTCATTTATAATTTATATGTATACGATTTTGCAATTTTTGTGATGAAAGCTTTAAAATTTTATTGTGTGTTTAAATAGTGGGTTTTTACTATTTACAGCGGCCGCGAGCATTGGTCCTGTTAAGATTATCCCGAAAATTCGGAGCACGAGATCTCCAGAAACCGTGACTCGAGTAACCTGCGCGGATTCTTTCGTGTGTATTATGTGCAGACTTTACTGGACTAATTTTGCTACCCGTCTGTCACCTCGTTTTGTCCTTGGCTGAGTGTATAGGTATTTATTTACGTTTTATGAGTTGTATGATTGTACTATATTATTTGCACCCGGATAAAATTATCCTTCCCTTTGAAGTCGAAGATGTGTAACTCTATTTTTAACAAGCCAATTATATCTTGCAGGAAGCAAGTCTCTGGATCCGGAGTGTCTCTTCGATTTGTTTTGTTGTGACTGCTGCCTGGATGAGATATTAATACACCTGTGGGTGCTTTGACAATCTATAAATACTCGTAATCAAATCATTCAATGAATTTGTGCTGAATTAACGTGGAACTATTTTTATCTAAGACCGAAGTGACTCCCGAAGGCTTTGGAAGCTAGCTCAATTTTTCCAAACCTGAAAATAATCAACACAGTCTCCAAAATAGCAGTTACGTTATAACCACGTAATATTTCCGTTCAAACCCATGTCAAAATCGAAATTTGTGAAATCAGTGGATCAAATTAAAAGTAGGCCAGCTTCCTCTGTGAAATCCGTACGGAAATAATGAAGAAATGAAAAAAATGCACAGGGGCAGCGTCAAGAACTCATTACAATTACTTATTCCAGGAAAAAACCCACTAGCCCTATCAAACTCCAGTTAATAAATGCCAAAAGTCCTTTCAAATGCCGTCATTTTTATTTTGCAAAATACTCACGAGGAAGAAACGTTGTGTGCATGGACAATACCTATTTATTCTAAAGTGCTCCAAGTGAAAAGCCACATACATAAGTCATCCAATCAATAATTCAAGTTCAGTTTTTTATTAATTTAACGTGTAATAATCATCCAAGCATATTTTTAAATATTTGTTCTCGGCTGGCCGAAGCAATTTTAAATCAAGCAACCTGTACTTCAAAATTATCCTGGAGGAAACTAGTACTTTTGCACAAGAACGGACATTGGATATCTTCCCTTATTATTAATAACAGCATTGCAATACATTAATGGAGGAATATTCGGATTCAAGTAAGTACCAAAATAAATTGACCTTATATCTATATACAGACAGAATATCAATATCACCGAGAGAAGCTTATTAGAATAACAGTTACAGTGCAATATCCCCCTAATCCCTAATCACATCATCATAATATATTTAAGTAGAGCAAAGAAAGCATTTCTTTCATGTATGTCCTAGCAGAACAAAAATATGAATGCATTGCAAATAAATGCAGTAGTAGTAATAAAGTATATCATATTGCGGTGTAGCTACTGTCATTAATCGCAAACCAGGATGAGGATTGATACTGATGCTATTGTATTACAAAAACCATAACCAAGTATATACTGTACGTACAACGAACAAGATCATATTATTATTATTATTATTTGTATTATGTATGAATGTACCTAGCTGCCATTGTTGTAAATCGGCAGACATGTTGACATTAATTCAAAACTAGTACATTGCTCATCATATTACTTATATATTAAATACACATGCTTGTTAGTTACGTACTCGTTACTCTATATAACCTTTTACTAGTATACATAGTAGTGTACGAGTGTACCTTACCAGAGTATAGTACCTACCTACTACTAGTTTAGTTTATGTTAGTGTAAGAGCATGCATTGCACTACTAACAGTAACATAACATAATATATTACTATAGCTAGGGTAAATAGAAATAAAATATCCTGTTGTAAAATGTAAGTGTATAAGGTAAAGGCTCTCTTCAAAAAAAACAGACAGTACAATTTTTCATATATATGTTGTTGTTGTGTTTCATGTTGTTGCTCTTAACGTTTACGAATTTATGAAGCAAAAACTTGTCTGTCAGCTTTTTTAAGTCTGTCCTGGTCTGGTATTATATTATCATTATTATTATTATATTATTATAGTCTGTTGGCTTGGCTTGGTATAAAACTACCTGGATGGTGGCTCTGAGTACCTAATGCATACATACACAACGAAATAAGGCAAAAGAAAATTCTCTAATTTTAAAGGTAGATATAAAATTGTACACAAGCAGCAACCTCTCCTTAGTAAGTAATGTGAAGGAATAAGGCATACTATAAAATATACGTAATGATGTGAATGCATCACACACAGGTCCGACGAGAAGCATTGTTATTGAGATTTCCAAGCTTGATACTGGATCCGTGTGAAAGATAATATGAACGAAAAATTTCCTAGTGCTGGACTCTTCTTGCAATTTTACTTAAGTTGGGTTTTTGTACAAGTAGAGAGGTATTATATTCTTCCTTAAATCCCCTTATGTGCATTTAACAGTGGGAATGCTGGAAAATTAATGAGAGTTATACTGCACACTGTCTCTTACGTTATGTTACGGGTGCGGACGATAAAATGCTCACACACCCGCATGTGAGATGCATGAATTAAATAATATTGTTATTCGTATAATAAAATCTTAATATTCGTTAGCATTAATTATCTTTGCCGTCTTAACTAGATTATTCCCACATGATTCTGCCTTCTGCTACTAAATTGTATACAATGTGTTTGTGTGTATAGTAGCTTCATGTGCAAGTGTCCAATTTTTTATTGAAAATAATAACTCAATTTCAAAATTCTTATACTTAACCAGAAATTATCACGTCTACAGTATTATTGTTTAATGAATATTTGCCCATAATTCTTGTTTCGTATGGAAGCACATATTATGATGAAGTTACACGTGAACAGCTACATACAATTATATGCATGAAAATTAAAATTAAGTTCCTGAGACTGTGAAATAATAAAACTACATTTTTTGTATACATTTCCAGTATTCCAGTATTGTTTTAGATGTTTGCAAGATTTTTTAAGGAAATCAATCTTTCTTTTGGTAAAGGGGTGTCAGGGAATTCGTGTTTTGCATTGTTGAAGATTTAGTACAAAAAAGGAAAGGATTTGACTCACGACTTTACTCGAACACTTTGTTTTCATGTAATGAGTGTTATACAACTGGCTACAATGAAAATGTGAATGAGACCAGACATATTAGACATGATAGAGAATGTTTTTACACAGACACGTGTTTAAAATTGTTATGTAAGTAAGTATAATTGTATGAGAGGATAAGCAAGAAGCACACATAGATGAAAAAGCGAAGTAGAAGTCTCAATGATCGTTGAAAATCGGAGGTGGTGGTGGTAAATTGACTGACAGACGGGTGGATTTGTTTTGCTTGACTGAGGAATCGAGATAATTAATACAGAAAAAATAGCTTTACATACAACTTTTGTATATAGATGGAACTTGGCACTAAATTTCCAAAAAGAAAATAACACATACGTTTTAAAAGCTTGCATTTACATCTTTACTGTGTAGACCTAGAATTTAAACGATAATAATATACATTTGAGTCAGACAGAGTACATTTGCTTAGAAACGTCTTCTTTATCGTGCAAGATCGTTAAGAACAACTCTTACTAAAGTTCTGTTCGTCTGTTACGGAAGGATAATATTATTTCACGTTGCGTTTAGCTTTTAGCTCGTAGCTACTGAATTATACGACTCCACGGCTATTTAAAATTTCACGGACACTGAATTGTTCTGCTCCGACTGTGGACGGACTTTTTTAAATTTTATTCTGCTCACGCAGCGTACTGCTTCATGAAATCTCCTGAAAATTATTCTCTTTCAGTTTCAGTATATACATTCATAACAATTGGATACTTGGTTTACTTGGTTAGACATACCTAAATTAACTATAAGAGTTTCCTACACACATTTTGTATGGTATCTATAAAATATTTCCATAATTCCCTTCATATTCTACAGCAATTTAAGTGTACAGCTTTTTAAATCGGTTCACATTTCTCATGATTTGCTAATGCTATCCATGTGGGGTACGAAAACATTTGAATGAGATGCAACTTAAAAATTCTTCAAGCTCTCTTACAACGTTATATACACAAGCTCAATAATATTTGTCAATGTTAATGTTAAAGATACAATTTATGTTATCTGTATAACTCATGGCGTTTGTACACTTCTGATGATGTAGTGGGCGGTCTCGATCTGTATAGAAAATTTGGAAACACGGATCGGACGAATTAATATTTTTTCAAAATTCTCACAAAATTTAAATACTTCTGCATAATATATTAGAACTTTTCCACATGCCCATACTAACTAATTTATCCTTAAATTAGGATACAAATGGTTCAAGCTATATCGAAATAAAATTTACGTTACTATTTACAACTTAGTAACACGGTTCAACCTATATATATAGTTTTTAAATTGTAAGGAATTCATTTGTAGTTTGTTTTCTGCGAAAAATGCGTAGGTGTGTCAAAGTGTCAACAAAGGTGAACGGATTAAGTTACTATTAAAACTATATTAAGCCAAACAATTCTATTCTTCAGTAATAAAGTTGTACAATGATAACAATACACAATGTATAGCAGTTGAGGGCGAATTTAAGTGAGTGTGTTAATTTTTAGCAATTCTTCATCCTCACAATATATTGAACACTTTATTTATATCACTATGCATTGTCGGAAGACATAAATAATTATAGGCTGAATTTTATAGCTGTAGTAATATAATACAAGCTTATTTGCCTGCAGGCGACAATTTAGTATTTTAATGTCAATCAAGCCGTGAGGGCGTTTCCATTCCATCATCATCGGCAGCGAGGCGTGGAAGAATATTTAATATTATTTGATTATGGCTAAATACTTATCTCCTTCTCTCTCATAATAATAAATTGTAACTAACAGATCATTCCTTGTTCAGATCTGTGTACTTGAATTGTGTTTTGCTTTGTTTTTTCATACTCATATTTTATTTCGTCCTTAGTCCTTAGTACTCCTTACTAAACGATATTTAGTATTATTATATATGGTTACAAGTTTATTGTTGCGGTTGTACATGAATTACTTTTCTGTGCATTACACACATTATAAAGCAGAAGAATTATGCTCCAGCAGCTGCTGCCGTCATTTCAACATTTCTCTCACCTTAATTCACCTGTCATGTCAGTCATTCATTCATAATGAGACTATGAGACGACGAAGGTGCGATACCATAATATAGAATTGTTTAGTTAGGTATCTCTATAGGAGTGCTGCTAGAGGGAGACCGCATGAAATTAGATTTAATTTCATCCATGAATGTCACCGTCATTTCCCATTATTTATTACGTAACATTTTTTCTTCTTGTAGAAACTTTTTAATGAACATGACAATAAGAGTACCTATATGTGCTTGCCTTTTAATAGAGAAAATGTAATCTGTATGCTTCAACATTACTGCTTTACAAGTTTTCTAATTTAATTGTATCAAACGACAAGAACAGAAGCAAAAACTAATTTAAGTTTGCTACTGGTGTTCGTAAGAAAGTAATTTGCAATGATTAATTTGGTTGCTTATATTGATCATTTACTTATAATATGTAAAATACGTATATAAGCATCTTCTTTTAATTCTACGAAGCGAAATAAGTTTTGTTTGACTTGAATTGCTTGGGTATAGTTAGTTAACTAAATGTGTTACGCATAAAAACTATTTAATGGTACATGGTACATTTTAGTTTTCATGTGAATTTTAGTGGAAGGGCTGTGTAAATAATTTCCAGTTATATATAGGGTCTTTGCAAGTGGAAATGTAGTAATGAGAAATTCTTAATAGACTTATGCTGTGCACATATTTAGACTTGAATGAGAGTAGATGTGAACATTTACGTGTACTACAAAATGCAATTTTGAAAATCACAAAAATTAATGACAAATATATTATTTGTTTACATTATGCTCAAAATGACGTACTTTTATACATATAGAGTTGAAAAAGCTAAAATGCCTATATAAAGTTTTTAGTCATTTTAAACTGAAATGGTAGATTTGTGCTTAAAAAGAAGAAGCTCGCGAGGAATTTAAACAAGTAAATTATTTCCAGGCCATAAAAGAGTAAGTTTCCAACACTCCAATTACTGTTCTGAAGGACTTAAGAGAGTTCTGCTGCAAGTTGTCTGTCTGTTTGCTTTTACGGAATTTAACAAGTCCCTCGAGCGTATGGAATGGTTGTGTAAATAACCTTCGTTTCTACGAAGACTTATGAAGACTATATACCTTTTTAGAGACTGCCCTACTTTCATGAGGAATTCTGATCTTCTTTGTTAGTTCGCATTAAATTTCTAGGGGCTCTCCTGGAGAATTTAGTTGAACAACCATCTAATTATGTGAATGTGCCATCATAACACTTGAAGATTCCTTTTAATGTTTTAATTGAGCTGAAGAGCTTACAGCTCCACAGTCCCTGAATTGAGTTACACTCTACAAATACTGTACTGGTAGTTAAATTAGTTTTTAGATTATATTATTATTATTACAGATATTACATGATAACATTATAATAATACAACTGTCATGAAACAAATAATATAGGAGACTCCCCGGAGACTGCATTTACTCTAGTTCATATTAAAACAAGTTTTAAACTTGTTAGTAATTCATTTTCACCTTTATTATTATGATTAAATTGTTTGAAATAGTTTTGGTTAAGAAAATGTATAAAGATGCAACACCAGAAAATGCGTTTGCCCTTAAAACTTTAGTTACACGAGAGGTACATAATGAAATTACCAACACAAACCAAATTCCGTTATATAATTTAAGCTCAGTGTTTGCATACATCTAATAATTTTAGAACACATAAAATCTACCAAAGCAATTAAAACAAATTCGGAGTTTTGAGCTAGTACTTTTTGTAAGTTCGGAAATGGTTTTAGTGAAATATCCGGCAGTAAAAGGGAACTATATCTCATGCCATACATCTCGTATTAGGCACACTTAAACAAATGACGACGCAAACAACGAAATAATTGAATAAAGTTAGTTGGATATGTCTCTAAGTTATGTCTTGACGAATTATTATGAATTTCGTCTAAATATTATATACTCGTACTATTTACTCGCACACAAACTGTAAATTCCGCGTATAGAAGCAATAAAACTGGAATATTACTTTAGGGTCGTTTACTATATGGAATGTATTTATGAAATCAGGAGGACAAATGTTTCCTTTTCCAATAATTGCTGTACGCACATTCATTATGGCGAATGTGAAGACTTACGTAATAAATTTAATAATATGGAACGTCTGTCAACACGCAAAATAAAGAAGGCAAACTAATTAAACGTTATAAACATTAACTACAGACATAATAATCGTAAATATATATCCCTATATGTTTTTGGTATAATATAAGGTGTCTATAATGTAAATATTAAAATGTATAATGTATGTATCTAAAGTACCAATTATAATATAGGTACTTACTACTTATAACTTTATATAAGTAAAAATATGTAGTGCATGTACCTAAATGGATTTTACATACAGAACGGGAGCTATATTTATTATTTAGGAGGATACAGGACATAAGGAAGTTTTTCTTGTATAATATTTTGAAATGCTTACAACCATTATATAAAAAGTATGTTACTCTTGTTCTTGTTTAAGTGTTAAAATATATCTTAAGCTCATCCTTAATATTATTATAAGTACTATCCCACTCTGAAAAGGTTTGTCACTTATAGGAAGCCTCTTAGCCAAAAGTGGAAATTCCGAAAAGGTCTAACTAAACATACGACGATAGATTATACATACCCATTGCCATTCCATTGCGTTAAATGTGTAATACCCAACAAAACCCCAAGTTACTTTTAATATTATGTGTGTTTAAGAAAGGTTGACTTACATTTTATTTTACACATAAAGACAACATGAGTCAGAAATCATATTTATAAGTTATACCTAATAATATTATAGTTATGTTATAAAATATCTTTTTGAAAAACATTCTTCTACTTTTTACTAAAAGCAAAGGCGGAAAGGTTCTTTACTTTGACAAGTCATTCATTTTGTTTCTGTGTAGTAGACACAGTCGTCAAATCAAATTATTCCACTCCTCCAAAACCACCAGGAATACTTTTCTTCCACTTTTCTGTGTATTTGTAATAATTCAATACTAAGAAGACTGACAACAATGAAATATCTTAAGCTTTACTTGTAGTAAGTGGTAATACTACAATGGATAGCTAAAGCTAAAGATTCTTGGTATTTTCTTGTGTTATTATTATACACATTTTGTTTGCCAAGTGCCCTACCTTATAGTCCTACATTTGTGCCTGTAATATTATGGGCGCCTTAATCATAAAGTCAACTTTACTTACAAGTTGACAAGTGCTCTTTGTAAATAAAACTCAAATAAATCGTTCCCTTATTGCATTTTTCTACGTTCACGTACAATTCTCATGCTGAAACTATGAATTTAATTTGATTTAAGTTGAAATTCTATACAGTTCTAGTTTGTGTGTGTCATGAACTCTTTGTTTGTGTGTGTAAAGTTCAAAGTTTAAACAGTTACTACGAAATTGTGATTAAATTATAATTTGAGAGAATACTGATAATTTAATTTAGTTACTGATTACTAGAATAACTAGAATTGTACTAGAAGTGTTTATAGCATTGTTGGTTTGGTGTTGTTTTGTTGTTGGGGGAAAGTAGACTTATTATTGACGACAGAGATTTTGTCTCGCATCTTTATCTGTGTACTTAAATTTGGCCTCGTGGTCCACTCTGATAAACCAAAGGTTTGTACAGATAACGATTTGTTTACGGTTATACTGAATATTGAACCATTCATTACAATTAGAATAATATGGAGGTGTCTGGCGTGTATTATTGTAATTTTACTGGTGCTACATTATTTTACACACTGGATCTGTAGTATTTGTGGTTTGTCGTATGGATTTCTAAATATATTTTAAAGAGCTCCTGCTCCAAACTGATTGTTTTGCATTGTAGTTATAAAAGTAAAGGTGGAAAACAATAAAAATCGCACCTTTATAGCTTTTGTCTTTTGTCTGTACGCACTTAAGCGTTTTCTTATTGTAAACTTGTGTCGTCTCCGCATTTCAAGTGGTTTGCCTTCCTAATAAGGAACTGTATGGGCAAAACCAGTCAAACTACAAGACTAAAATTTTATGAGTAGCTCTCTTCACTTGTTCACTTGAAGAGATGTCTTTTGTGTACAGATATAGACACATACATACATATCTTCTCTGTCGTTGTAAAAATGTTACTTGTATGTATATAGGTAGTTCTTTAAATAATTCAAGACTTCTTCTGGACAAACAGAGAAGAGAGAAAGAGTTATGCAAAGTATTTGTTCTATGTGAGGGATAAAAAGGCGGGTTAACAGGTTAACTATTAAGAAACACATACAAAAGGCAAAAATTGAATCTCTGGTAACAATAAAGGTATGTATGGAATAATTATAGGTAAATAAAAATAGCATTATTGTGTGATTAAAATAAATATCCAGTCTATCCAGTCGCTTCAATGTGATTACTTCATTGGAATTTCGATTAATTAAAATTCTACTATAGGAGTGCATATTTAATTTCAGTAATAAAGTAAGGAATCTTTTTGAAAGTTTGCCAAGGGTAAGAAGGGTATGTCAATTTTTGAAGTTTGTTAAATGACAACCGTCCAGATTCGTATAGAGATTTTGTAATGATGGGTTGGAAAATATTTAGCAAGTGGGTTAAGGTAATTAATAAATGCAAAATGCAACTAAAAGCCACAGGGGACCGTTTGTAATTAGTTTCTCTAAAGTTGGTTAAATGTAAACGAAACTCATTTGAAGTAATTTCAAATTATTATTTAAATGAGTGTAAAGTAGAATTAAAATTAAGGAAATTAAATGTTAAAAACAAGATTCTAATTCATCTGAATCCATTTTTTTTAGTTAAACGTAAAAGGAAGAGAGCGCATTTGAATATTTAGGGTTTTATATTACACTTTTAAGTTTTATGATTTTATTGTTTTATGTTACTGTAATAGAATTTCCATGTATCACATTATAAACGTTTTTGCGTTGATGTGAATACAAGATTTAAGTTTTAAGTCGTAGAATACATGTACATTTACATCCTAGTAGTGAAGCCGTAATAATTTATGCTGCAAAATTAACCTACGCAGATGCTGTCACGCTGAATTGATTTAGAACCTACCTCAAGTTCTAGTTCAATGTAAATTTGCAATACCTATACGTTTGCATACAAGCAAATAAACAAAAATCACATATTAAACTCATATCTGCAATCTGAATTACGAGCTGCAATACTACAAGTCTTTCGTCTATGTAAAATGACACCACTACTTACGTTTGTTACTACACGACGGGTATTCTTGTCATGTATAAAATCTCAGGGGTTGTTTATATGTTTCACATGGAAAAATTCAATGCTGTACGTGAAAACAGTAAGCTACAAAAATACTTTCAGGATAAAAACTACAATCATGAGAAATATATTGTGTATTATTATTGTAAACTCGGAAAAACTTCAAACCTGTTACGCAGAAGCCCTGCAAATGTCTTTAAAACTTAGTGAATCATACAATGTCTGTTGCATTAAAAATTGCAGAAAATAATTTTTAACTTCTGTACACGTTAAGTAAGGTGACTGGGTTTAGTCTACACATATGTTATGTTAGTTAATTCCCTCATTGTTTAGTTTTTGCAGGGACTAGACATTATTATACTATATAGACAGACATTGACATTGATTTGATTTACTCACGAAGGCTCACGGGAATATTAGTGAGATTTTACTCCACACGACGGAATTACAAATATAACGATGCAACCCTTTAAAATATATTACTACCTGTTTTTAAAGACGTGTGTTCAATTACACATATAAAAGCCGCAGTCTGTATGCAACAGATAGAGAGAGCTTACTATGGTCTTAAATTTTTATAAAGTAGTGACTGATATTAATGCAACAGCCTTGAATTAGTTTAACCCAACAAAATACGTCTTTGGATGTATACACTCACCATTTTTGCACTATATAAGGAATTTTTCTGGTTTATACGCATATATAGAAAAAAATTACATGTGCGTTTTCAATAAAGATCAGGATGAGTCAGATTCCATTATTTGTTAGCCATAATATGCTTATAGGCTTTATACGTAGTTTATATTCCATCATGTCAGTAATGTAACGTGATATGTGTAAAGTATTTAATTTACATTATCGTGAACAGCCTAGACGGAACGAAATGAAATATTTCACGGAGGTGTATCTGTATATGCGTGTATATGTAATTTTTTACGTATAAAATTTTAGCACGAGTGTAATATATGACGGCGGATTTGCCTTTAAACACTTTGTATAGGTTTTTCTACTTTATTTAATTTTCGTCTCAGTCGGATTGTCTATGTGTGCGTTTATAATCTTCTAGTAGTAATAATAGTAATGCAAAATCAAGCATGAAGAAAGATACATAAAGGTTATGCAGCAGATTTTCTTTGTTGTCATAATGGCCAATGTTATGCAATACTTCTATTTGAGGGTCAGAGAGTTGCACTTTTGCTTTTTGTACAATAATCGTGTAGATTTATATAAATAATACAGATTATGCTATCCAGTACTTTTGCAGTGAATGTATATAGTGTACTGTGTTATAAAAGGGAAAAAATGTTTCTGTATGTCATGTCGTGATTGCGATATTAAATATGGTCTTATTGGTCTCGGTCGTGACTGTCTCACGTTGAGACTTTCAAGAGTACCTACACAAAAACTTGCAAAACAATAGACCAAGAAATATAATGCAGAAGAATTATTAGTAACAGGGAAGATAATAATACCTAGCTGCAATTTAATTTTTCTTTTCAACACTATTTTATGATCCATATTGTCAAGTATTTATGCGACAAACCTAAACTATGCATTGTTATTATTTCCGCATACTATTTTAGATTTTTCATTGAGATTTACTTGAATTTTATTAAACTGGTAGCGAAAACATCATTTGCTGCATTTCCGTATCCGTCTTAAAATATTTCGTATCCATCTTAATAATCACATAGAGAAATACTACTAGGTATAGTTGGATTCTCTGAGTGTAGACATGGTTGATTTACTTTTAGTAACTAAAGAAGTTTTAATTTACTTGCAAAACTGTCATTCAATGTAAATCTCGTTAATCTCGTACAAGTACACAGAATGTTCCCGTAATAAATTATGTTTTTCTCGACATTTGGATTTCTAGCTAATAATACTCTACTATAATAATTAACTATAATTAATTCAGTTTGCACATGGATTAATGAACACAACATTATAATAAGCTCTGCTTACATAACAAAATGCGTTGTTTTCATACAACAGGCGAGCAGACACAGTAAATTCGATTAGGCCTAGCACAAAACAGGCACCGTCGTATTATTAATCATCAAATATATGAAAACAATGAAAATTTCTTACTTTCCCATCTATATGCCCCATACAATGTGCGACGTAGTTCGCAAATGCCTTTTTTCTAACCTGAATGTATGAAATATTAAATTACATAACACGGAATTTCTATTAAAGATTAAATGAGAGTTTCTTAATTCCCATTCTTCTTATTTAGTTCCCTTTACAAAGTTTTTCAACTGCTATTAGAAGAAACAAATTACTGTAGAAATGCAAATGATGCATTTTCCCTACATGCTTCGTTATCTGAATACGCACTAGGAAAAACATTATTTTGCATAGAGCAACTATTTAGTATTAATAAAAGAATCTCGTCTGAGATTTTATATTCTTTTCTGTTCTTACATCCATGTATTTTATACATGCCATTATTATTGCTAGAAAAGATGCAAAGACAGCTAACTAAGCTTAAAACTGCAATGAGCAATGTAAATGACAGCATTGACTTATTCCCATAAAGGCATCATGTTACACGACAACAAATAAAACCCACATACTGTCGTTAGTGTAATAGTAATTGTCTATAGTTACATGTCATCGCTTAGAGTGCACACGTTGCACTATTTGTTAACGATCATAGTAAAATGTATACAATCACAAAAAATTAACTTCTGTTTGAATTTGCATATATAACAATGTAATACAAAAACACATTGATGCTATGCCTTCAGTCTTCGCACAGCCATGTAGTAGGTATTGCCAGATATTTATAAAAATAATCTTTTATACAAATTATATGTATCTATAAATACTTGTAGTATTTAATTCAACTTAGTCCTTATAAAATATGTTTGTATAGGTTTTACATGTATGTAGACCTGTATAATATATTTATTAGCAAATAAGGCAAAGCGTAATGCTATAATGTAAAGACTCGCTGGATACTATTCCTCTGTCTCTTTCAACTTAAGCGTTGCATTTTGCATTATTACATTACCAGTGCAGCATGAGACTGAGAGAGACATTATTATTACATAATTATTATTATGAATGATATAAAATGTAAATGTAACATTAATTCTGTACATGTATGGATTTTCTGTCCTTCCTCTTGTCAAATCGTCTTGTCTTTTTATTCCACTATATACTGCTACTGCCTAAATGTATATCGTAGTAGCTGCAGACAGAAGTTAGAAGCAAATGAGATAATGTGTAATGCTATTGTATTCATTTCATCATGATCATCATCTTTTCGTCTCATCTTCCGTGTGTGTGTGTTATGTCGTTCGATCCTTTCATGCATACGTCTGTATCTCTGCTCGCATTGTATGAATGTAGTATTTATTTATTATGTGTGTGCAATGTAAACGATATGAATCACTAAGTACGCAAGTAACTGATCCACTATGAGTCTTTTTTCTTTCAGTAGTGGTGGATTCTAATGTTAAACATGTCTTGTCTGTTTTTCTCTTCGTACTTATTATTGCGTCTGTGTGTGTGTAATTATATTTACATATTATATTTCTATAAATATAAAAGTTCCTTTCCTTGTCAATGCTAATGGGCCTGTGTGTAGGTTTAATACACGTTTTGTTGATGCTACTTGGTATGGTACTTGACAAAATTACGTTGGCATTATGTTATACGTGTACGTAAATTACATAAAATCACAATAGAAGGTATACAACATGATAAACTAAAATTATAACGTGTATGAATGCTTAATACTAATAATAATAAGATGCATGAGAGAGCTGATCATGCTCATCATCGTCTTTCCCTACTATAGGTCTATTTAAGAGATAATCTTATTATTCTCTCATGGACTATTTATATTTTACTATATGCTGAATGGTCTGGTGACATATTTCTATTGAGATCCAATTCCAAAATGAAATAACAACTATCCATCTCTGTTCTCTGTCTGCTTAAGTCTCTCTCCTGAAAAGGGTGAAATGTGCATCACACACTTCACAAACACAAACCATTCTTCACTATCTTCTTCACTTACACACTTACCTTACCAGAAATACTACTACGATCACATTTATTTAGAGCAAATAAGTTTTATTACCAAAGTGCAACTGGATTTCACTCATTATCGTCTTCATCAGTTTTCTTTGAGGTTTATATTCAAATTTTCCGTGAATTAGATCATCTATTTATTTTTATACTGGAAGTCCCGGTCTTATAGTATTTCAATTCTATATACAACTGTGATATGGTTGTTGTTGCAAAAAGTCAATGTAAGTAGATATATGTAAAAATATATCCGTGTACTATATACATTTTGTATGGAAATTTTAAATCGATTAAGATAGGAAAGACACTTTTTCAATACTACTTTTAATTTTATTTGTGTGTGTATTATTATATACATAAACTGTTACATGCCAGACGCTTTACTACGAAAATCCAATGAATGGTTTAATATTCAGCAAAACAAGGAATATTTTTGTTACAGTGATATTTACCTCAAAGGTTATTTATACCAGGAAAGAAATAATTGTTACAAAATTATTAAGATTCCTGTTGCAATCGAAATTCAGTTTGTGGTAAATGAGGAAGACTCCTTGTAGTAGTGCCTAGTCAACAAACAGTGCAATGTCGTGTTCATCCTTGTGTAAATATATACATTAAATATATACATACACAGTTCCGAAGAAATACAGCATAATTATTTTGAATTTCAAGAAGAAGGTCGCCTTGTGGCAGTAGTAAAATTATATTAATATTTATATACTATTTTCGAGAAGACACTAGTAATATTAATCAGAGTCAGACAGAGATGACATTATACATTTATAATATTACACTCCAAGTTGCTGTGATGTATAAATCATTTTTCTCGTCAAAACAAAATAAATAATGTTCTACACACACCGTGTGGTGTTCAATGTTAAAGTTCCTAACATATCTCACGTGCTCATACTGTAATTCGTAATTAAGTTTGCGACTACTACTACAAGTACAGTTACTAATTTTTTAGTCTTGGATTTTGCCTTGCTGAATTTTAATAAGACTGTGCAAAAATGTTACAGTAGTCATTCTACCAAAATTTAAGGTTTACAAAAACATATACCTATAGATAGGTTAAGGTTAAACAGTTAAAGAAGCCGGTAGTAGTAGTGAAAAAATCCATGCGATATATTACAAGTGTAAAATTTAGAGAGAGAGAGAGACACTGAGATAAATAATAATAAAAAGAGACTGCATTAAAATGTTTAACAACAAAGGTCACGTTCCTCCTTCACCTGCCGCTCAATCCCCTTATTCCTACTCGCACTACGCTTACATGAACAATGGCCATCAGAACAGCCATCACATCAGCAACAGTCATCATCATCTTCATAATAGTCATGTCACTAATCACAACAACGTTAACAGTAACTATTCCTATGGACAAACCACTGGACTTGGAAATATCCACGTGAATGCGTACACTCATGCTCACTCTCCGTCTCAACAGCCCTACGCACAATTATTGGAATCTTCCTTGAACTTCGAATTCAACTTTCCGGCTATTGGCATGGAAAGATTAGATGCTGTGGATTTTGTCAATGATAATGGTATGTCCCTTAGTTTTTTGTTTTCCTTTTTTTCCGTTATTGCTTTTTAACATTATAAATGTGCTTTATGGTGCTTTGCATACGTTCGTCAGCTCCATCATTAATCTAAAAATGTCTCGGTATGGATTATTTACATAAGACACGTGTTGTCCATATTTTCTTGATATAGAGTGACATTAGTTATAGTCGGCAGAGCTATTAGAATTTTTGCTAGTACTATATAGGATTTGCATTTTATTATTAAGAAATTAAATTACACGTGCTACTTCCTCAGATGTGAAATTTTATGTTTGTGTGTTAAATGATAAACACGTGGATGTCTGTTATGTAAGTAAATTGGGATTTCGAGGATTCTCTTGAATTATTTAAGAAAAAAAGATGATTTTGGTGGTGAAGAAATATTTTACTGCAGTGCAGTTCATGCAGTTCATGTGTCCGTGACTGATTTTTGTTGTGTCACAGTGGGATGTCTATATGGAAAGTTATAGTTTTGGGTGAAGATGATAGATGAGATGATGAGGCTCGTGTCAAGTGGTGACTGTGAGAGGAATTAATTTCATCTTCTTTCAATATCATTCAAGTACACAGCTTGAGGCAATAAAACTTCATGGAAATGAAAGGGATAGTTCTGCAATCGCAATTGTACTTTTCCCTTCTTTACTGTGTAGATTGTCTTGAAACAAATCAATCATTTCATGTATGTACTATTTATTCTGTGGAACTTGCTTGCAGTGACAAAATCGTTCGGAGATTTATGAAATTCCTTCTACGCAGTATTTTCTTTTCCTTTTTCTACGATATGACGAACTGTGTGTTTGTGAACACGTGCACACGTAAATTTTGTCACACATATAATATTTTATTACATTCGCACAAGATATTATGTCTGCTGGTAAAAAATAAGCTTAACAGATTAAGAAAGCATTGGAGGTTTCGTATAGGTTTTGTTAGTTTTTTTATGATATCTCGTTAGTAGCATTCACTTGGCTTCAGGGCGTGTGTGTGTGAAGGTATTTGCCTTTTTGAATGTTATCTAATGAACGGATTTATTTAATCACGTTTTCCCATTCATTTATTTCCTCCGTTCTTGATTATGCCCTGCTACCAAATCGAGAAATGGCAAACATAGCTTACTGTGAATATAATATGAGGTAAAGGCTACAATAAAATTCTTTTATTAACTCGATTGTTCACGCTAAAGTAAGAATTACCTATATGGGCAAAATTAGCATTAGTGAGATTATGGTAAGTACAAATAAATCATACGAATTGATTTTTCGTATACAACTACCATAATTTAATATTTCTGCAAATTAGCAACAAATTAATCCGACTGAATTTAGCTTAGTCGTGTTCTATGTATATACAGTCTCATAATTTATTTGTGTATGAAATATGAATATTTTCTTCTTAAGACATAAGAAAATGATTCTAGTTTTTAATATTTCAATATTAAATAGACCAATCCATATTATATATATAGGGATTAATATTAAGTACACACATTGCTATTATAATATTTACTGTGTAAAAAATATATGGCATGTAGGTATATTCTACTAATACCTTTACGTTAAATGGAGCTTAAGCTTAGTTTTATTTAAAGTACACACGTACATGGGTACATATATGGTTTTTAAAACTTAGTGTGGTAATTGCAAAGGCGTTTCTGTTACAGTGTGAACATCTTGCTAGTTTATATAACAACAATTGCATTGGAAATCAGCATTTTTACATGAACACGAAAGAATACAATAGAATAATGATATTATGTCCGCGCTTTTTTCTCTTTTGCTTAACAAGTCTACACGTAAGTATTGAAGTAGTAGATTTAGATAGGTTGTAGGTTGGTGGTATATGCTGATGGAATTACCCGATGAGGTACGTATATAAAATGTGTAGAATTAGGCGGCAGGAGACAGACTGTTAAAAAGAGTGAGACTAACATGAAGAAGTATAGATAGAGTAATGGTGGTGTTGAGGAATGAAAGAGTTTGCTACGACTGAGAGTGATTATTCTACATTCCTTGAGACATAATAGTCCAGCCATGATCATCGTCTCAACTCACAAACTCACAACTACTCAAGTGCATGATTCTCGTGATCCAGTGCTTTGGTTTCCTTCGTGGTTATTATATCCTTCACAAACTACTCTATATAAAATATATACGAGTAAACCATGCAATAATATTATTCTTATTCTTACACTACCTTATTTTCATCTCCTCGTAGTTGTAAAACACTTAAGTATAAGAAACTGTGCAATGAATATTCTACACTGTAAAAACTGGAGTATGCCGGATGCGTCTTAAATGATAATTCAGTCTAACTAGGCATAAAAACAGTACGCAGGCGAAAATGTAAGTCCTTA
>JABASD010002276.1:0-28385 GCA_019776165.1 Pogonognathellus flavescens
GTTCAGCTGCTCTTGCCTCAACGGTCGGCAAATCAGAAGGATTTTATGTAAGGGATATGTAAAGAAACATGTACAGTTATTTATTTTTAACGAAAAGGGTTTGAAATTTCTTGTGGAAAATGAGAATAATACTTTGTTGTCATTTTTACGTTAATAAGAAAGGACGAAATTCATAAGAGCATGATTTGTTATGGAAGAATATGCAATTTACATACTTTCTTCTATAGGGCTGATTTATTTTATTATTCCGTGATTTTAAGACTTCCGATGAAAAATTCGTGTTTTTTAAGGAAACCAGAATCTTCTTTAGATTCGATAGGTAAGTAGTCTAAGTAGGTATCGTTTTTGTCGTTTTATGAAATTATAATAAATTGTATGAGTGTTGTAATTTCAGGTAATTATATCTGTACATAATTATGTTGAGGATATTATCGTTATTCTAGTCTAATTATGAATAGTCAAATAAATGTCGCAAATCAATGTCTACATTTTAATCTAATTGTTTAGATTACCCATATTTTAAATTAAATGTCACATTTCAGAGTGTATAAGTAATAAGTACAATGTTTGTAATTTCTGATTTATCTGTGCCAAGAATGTTCATGCAAAGTCTGCTGTGCTAATATAAGTAAATAAATCCGAACTTTGAACTTTGAGCTTAAGGATATTTTGCTGCAGAAAAATATTGCAAAAGCAAGTATAGTAAAAATCAATGCATCCAATTAGTTTGACATTTAGTTTGAAATGTAAAAATAGTATTTGTGATTAGACGGAAATTGAATCTTGCTCAATTCAAATAAACAGGGCATGGAACATTATTAAATTTAATCAATTACGCTAATGAGATCATTCTGTTTGAAAAATGAGTCTATGGTTGGTTATGAAGGAAAAGAAAAACATCCTACGCAGATTTTCTACTTACATGCACATAAATGTAAAAACACCGGAATTTATTTGCAATGTAAATAGGACAACTCGAAAATCCCAAGAACAGCTTACATGAATGCTAATAATATTTCGCTTTTAAGCAAACCATTAGGTAATATGATTATTCAGATATATGATTTTTAACATTAGTACAATATAACACATAATATATGTACTCTGATATATGACTAGTAACTACATAATTTATAAAGTAGAATCAGTTGAAGCTGAAAGTGATTTTTTTGTATTTCGCATCTACCAAAATATTACGTCTAGTCTAAAACTCTATTCATGCCAAATACAATTACAAGAAATCCGTCTGAAGGGAAATTCCTTTGCAGTAATAGCAATAACAATCTCCATACTTCAAAAAAAGTATTTTTCCGGTTTAGTTAACAACAACATTTGTGATTCATCTCTATTAGAGTGGTTCTGAAACTGAAATTGGTACCTGTAGTTGGAAAGTAACAAAACATGAAAAATCAAAACTATATAGGTAAAGCAATATTAATACTACAAAGAATTTTGCAAAATATGAAAAGAATATTTTAACCACCTTGTTCAGCTTTGTGTATAATACAAAATCTCACTAGAACCTCAGGCTTTGATGATGGATATTAAAAACTACATAATTTTAACGGACAAATACCTATAGAAAAGAAAATACATTAGTTTGCCATTTTTATGCATATAACAAGCACAAGGATATTGTATTGATTAATTGCATTATAAACAAGAAAACAGCTTGTGAAAAGGCACCTACAATGTAAATTAGTGTTTAATCAAAAATTAATATAGAAACTTAAAATCAATGCAGCATTTTAATTAGCAAAAAATATTTCTCATCTATATAGTACTCTATTGACTTGAATAATGTAATTTCTGATTCGTCAAACTGAAAATTGTATTAATTACCTATTTCTACTTATCAATTCTTTAAAAAAAATTGGTTTTGTTTTGAACAAAAAATTTGGCAATGTGCTTTATGTCCAGAGGGATGCTTTACCATTAAGCTACTGGAGAAGAGAGCACTGTAGTTTTCATAAGTGTATGTACACATAAATTCAACATACCAAGAATTGGTACGTTGTCCCCAACAAATTCATGTGACATACACACCTGAGTTTTCCATTTCAGGATTTTGTAAAGTGGGGTCTGTTAAAAATTTTACTAATACTAATTAAATCTGCATGTAAATCCTTCGTGTTGTTCCGGCTTTAGAATACCAGAGAGAAAATTAATAAGCTCTTTTGTATCATTCTCCAGGTGGGACTCGAACCCACATCCTCCCTTAGCTGGTCAAGCGCCGGAGCCACCGCTCCGTATTGCCCAAACGTTTTTAACCCTGTATTAATTTATATTTGTTTCTCCCTGTTCTTTTTAAGATAGATATGACTGAAAATAGGATATAATATTATATCATATTTTCACGATCGTTCCTTCCAAAGTTTTTATTGGTATTTATTATATCTCATGTATGTGACCAATACAGGTTCAAATGAAGTTTCAAATTCTTAAGGATTAAGGACTTTAACTTATTAGTAATTCTGTTTAAAAATCTGAAATTGGATCTCCTAAAACTGTTTTTGAGGAAATAATTGATTTAAAATTAATTTTGTAATCGCAAGTCTAAAAATGTAATCCTTCTCAGTTTAGCCTATGAGTTAGCATTCCTTATTTTTACAAAAGTATATACACCTTTATTTACGTATTTTATTGTGATAATGTGTGTACAGAAAGCTGTACACGGAAGGAAACACTATCTACTTATATGGATGCATTACATAGCCAGGTTACACACTACGTATAGATGAAATGTTGTATAATCCGCAAAGCAAGACTATAAATATTCATATCGACATTAGGAATAAAATGAATTGCAGTAATGCACTACTGTATTTATTTGGCTATATACTTTCATACGATATAGCTGTACTTTGTAAAAAGAACACGTATAAATAAAGTGAAGGTACCTCTATATTGTATATATACAGCTCTAAATCATCTTTATTGTATGGCCCTATCTAAAAATGCGATATTTTCATACACAACTATAAAGTGCAATTAAGTATCTGGGAGTAAATAGTAAATACACTTAAGAATTGAACTTTATTCGCTCTAGCGCCCATAGAAGATTACTGCAAATCCGCTATGTAGTAGTAGTAGTAGCCCATAAAGTACAGCGTTAGCGTGCATTATCCTCATCTGACTGTAAATAAAGCACTACGTAAATTTTTATTACAATTAATTCGCCAGGGGCAAAAAGGAGAGGTCAATTTCCGACAAAATGAAAAGCCATCTCAATTTCAATAAGCAAAAGCAAAGCAAGCCGTAAACCAAGACAAGTCAACTTTCTTGTTGCAGTATTATTCAATTCATATATAGATATACCTATATAGATACCTCTATATACATTGTATTGTGTAATATAAAGGTACATACACCTTTACACCTTATATTATACCCTTCATCATCTTTACATGTACATTTACTCGTAACAAGAAGCAAATGCTATACTACTACCTACACATTTCACTCTGTCATGTAGAAAATACACACGCAAAGATCTGTGTAGTTTCTAGATGTATTTACAATTTACCCCAGCTTGTGTGTTTCTACACTCAGTAAACAGAATTTGCAAAGTACAAGGTATCTCTCTGTACACAGACAATACAGCAATACTGTTGCTCGTCGTATCGTCTACTATATCTCAAGTAATCTACCGTTTCGTTCATAACATTGGTTTCAATTCCCCGCAACTTTACCGTTATGGAGATTACATTAAAAAGACGAGAAACTCTCTGCAGGGATTTTGCATGGCTTTTGTTTTGTTTCTCTATGTACTTTTGAATGTAGGCTAGGCGCACACCTTTTGTGCGTGCTACACAACATTACATATTATTAGTAATATTATTACCTCACACATTCATAGCTCACTATATAGTAATATCCATACGTATAGGAAATATAATGAGAAAAATAATTAATTGTATACCATTATAGCTTTATTTGTACCGTAGTTGAACATGATTTTATATAACAATAGTAGAAGAAACTGCTTTTGTAATTAATGAAGTAAATGCGGAATTATTTATTTATTTATTTACACGTGGAAATGTTGAATTTCTAAATGAAACTGTATATAGGTACTTTGGGGCATTTGTTTCCTAAAATGTCTAGGAATTTGGCTTGGTAAAGGTAAAAAGAAAATGGAAATGTTAATTCGTGTAGCAAATGTGTGGCTTAAGTCAGTTTGTCTATTATGGCGTGTTTGTTTTGGCTGGGAGGTCTGTAAGTGAACAAATTCTCAGTTTGTGCTAGGATTTTTCTGCAAGTGTGTTTTAGTTGTGAGTATGCCTGTATATATGGTACACAGAACAATGTGTGTGTTTTTTGCAGAGGAGGAGGAGGGGAAAAACAGGTATTTGCCTTCAGCCATGCACACCGAGTGAAGTTCAGTTCATTTTCAAGTTTAATTCATATAAACAGGCTGGAGATAAATAATAGAAGAATATATGCATGGCATTTTCCATCACACCCACCACCACACAATATTAAGACAAAGCTCTTTTACGGTAACGACCAAATATCTGTAGCAGTTGACTATACAAGCTATATGTATTGTATGTAAGTCTCTGTCTGTATTAGTGAAGTTGTAAAAGCTAAAGTGAAGGAAATACTTTATAACTTAAAGCTGCTCACACCTAATTGCAAAAATCACGACGTGTTATTATTCCGTATAGTCTAGACTTGTTTGATGAAAGACGAAGAGAGACTAGTTCAGAACTATAAACTCTCTGCGGACAATGTAAGTTAATACAGTTCTCGTATTACTTACATTTTATTTTACATTATGATTGTCATCCTCGTGCCGTAGTTTTGTTTGGCATGGTTTGCCAACAGCTTATATTATATACAAGATATAAAAGCTTGTTTGTATATTTACTGTACTAATCTTTGGTTAGAGCAGTTGACTATAATAGTAGTAAGTAGTATGTAATGTTATGTACCGTACGGTAAACTGCAAAAGATTAGTGAAGCTCTTTTGTTATTTTCTACGAGTACATAATGTAAGTACTCTACTACAACAACAAAGATCCTATCGCAATTATTATGCGGTATTTGCTTCCTCCTCTCTCTCTATCATCCTCCTACAACTATTTCCAACCACCTGCACTTAAACTTATAATGCACAACTCAAACAGTAATATCATATCAGTCAATTTGTACTCAGCCAATTTAAAACAACTCAATTTTACTACCCTTTATACTATAGACACAATAAAAATGTATACTACATAAATTATTTCATTTCTTTATATGTACTACTGTGTATATACACGAAACAAATTCTTATTCCTATTTAATACTTAATGTATGAAATTGAATGTACATAGTTTCCCAAAAATATTTATTCTATTCATGAGTGGAGAAAATTAATTTTTAATGCTTATTAGAAATGTTAAATTCAATTACTTGCACTGTTGCACTTGCATCTGTAATATATTTGTTACAAAACACCTTTGGGATAATTACACCTATTTATTTTCATAATACGAAGAAAATCAGAAATAAAGGCTCAATTTAAAGGATACGAAATCACGCAAAATCGAATTTCCTTACCAGAAATAAAATTTGAAGCTATTTGAGGGTATTATGGCTTTGGTATTAAATTTTGCGAGTATGTATAGGTGTTTGTGGATTTATTAAGGATAAGATTAGCAGTAGGCCTATGGAAATGCAAATGAGTTGGAGAATGACCACTGAGAAAACACTGGGAAGGTTTTGGGACTGTATATATGGCTGTTTGCAGTGTATGACGATGTATGTAAGAAACGATAAGTAAAGTCCACGTTAGAACATACCTAGAAAGATGAATGGGTAAAATGCTAATGGAAGTGATGCTAATGTTGTGTTCTTAAAGATTATTACTGTTTTCCTACTTATTATGTATTATCTTTACACAGAATGGACTATGGAGTGGTGGTGTAAGTTATAGCAAGAGGTATGAAGAAGACAATGCAAAAATTACATGGTGTGTATGAATAAAAAGCACAGACGAAAGAAGACAACGTGCAAAAATGGCGACTGATTATACAAAATCAGTTTGTTAGCACAAGGCATGGCAAATGCGGACAATACACGAACGACAAGCATAATTCTCAACCACCACAACGAATGATGCATGAGATTTACACCCGCACCATTTCTGTACGAGTCAGTCTTGGATTGTGTTAAAGGAAAAACAAATAAGTTCTGTGCTAATGTTCCACGTACATCGTACACTTAAGTATAGTATGTAGATCTTGTACCTGTACACTTGTGCATGCGTGATGCATATTTAAGAGTGGAAGATGATGATGACAAGGGCTAATAATAATTTAGTACGTTGTTGCCTGTACATTGTTTAAAAAGGTTTTACTGTTAACATAGCTAAAAGCGTTAAGACTAAAGAGACCTGTCGATGAATACGAAAAATGTCCCCTGGAGCCATTTTTCTAGAACTTCCAACCGCCATAACACTTTGTCAGGGTTGATGTTTAACAGAGTTGAGAGAACTGTGTGTACACACCTTTAAATTGCTAAACAAAGGCATGCAAACATAAATTGCAAACATTTTTGCCAAAACACGGACAGCATACCATTACCAAAAAAATGGACATTTTTGGCATACGTTGTTTATTTCTAAGATTCGTTATATGCAATTTTTTCCACATAAGTCTCGTTTGTTACAGTAGCACAGCTTTCTTTCAACAAAGCTGAAAATTGTTTTAGTCCATTTGTACATTGATACTTTATATACAGATTACAAATGTTGAAACGGTACTACCTAAATGGAAAATTGATATAGAAAGAAAAACTGCTACCTAAACTTAAAATCAATACAGCATTTTAATTAGCAAAAACTATTTCTGATCTAAATTGACTTAAATGTGTATTTAATTTCTTATTTGTCAGATTGAAAATTGTATTAAAATTATACCTGCTATTTCTATTTATTGATTCGTTAAAAAATTGGTTTTGTTTTGAACAAAAAAATTAGGCAAAGTGCTTAAATTCCAGAGGGATGCTCTTCCATTAAGCTACTGGAGAAGAGAGCACTGTAGATTTTCATAAGTGTATGTACACATAAATTCACCAACAAGTGCAACTCATGTGACATACACACCTGAGTTTCCATTTCAGGATTTTGTAAATTGATGCTCCCTTGAACGTCGTACCCTAATTAAAGCGTAAGGTGACAATCTGACAATCACCCAATCATGTAGTTCTGGTTTTGGACTACCAGAGAGATTTAAAAGCTCTTTTGTATCGTTCTCCAAGTGGGACTCGAACCCACATCTTCCCTTAGCTGGTCAAGCACCAGAGCCACCGCTCCATATTGCCAATCACCCTTGACATCCCATTTCTTTATTATTGTTCCTCCCTAGTCTTTTTAAAATACGATCGTGAAAATATGATATACCATATTATTTTCACGCTCCTTCCAAAGTTTTTATTTGCATTTACAATATCTCATTTCTATGCTAAAGGCAGATAGGATATTCCTGAGTGTAACAATATTTTTGAACAAATAGGAAATGATTAAGTTCAAAATTCTGAAGGATTATACCCAACAATTTTAATTTATTAGTAATTCTGTTTAAAAATCTGAAATTGGTCTCCTGAAACTGTTTTTGAGGAAATAATTGATTTAAAATTCATTTTGTAATCGCAAGTCTAAAAATGTAATCATTCTAGGTTTAACCATTAAGTTAGCACTGCATACTTTTACAACAAAGTTCTATACATATATAAAAGCAACAGAAAATTCATATAAAATATTTTACGATCCTTCCTTCCAAAGTTTTACTTGATATTTAGAACAATCTGATTAATGTGTTACACACAGATTTGAAAGTGCTGTGTCTAACAATATTCTTGAACAAATAACTGTCAAATGATAAAGTTCAAAATTCTAAAAGGGTTAGACCCAACAATTTTAATTGATTAGTACTTCTGTGAACAAATTTGAAAAATTCCGATCTGCTAAATAAAGCTATGTTAGAGAAAATAATAGATTTGAAATTATATTTTTGGGACTGCAAAATGTAAACCTTTTTTGTATAGCCAGTAAATTAGCATTGCACATTTTAACTTGTACATCAAACTAACAGAAAAGCCCATGTAAAATATTTGATTGTGATAATGATCGTACATACTAGAGCTGTATAAAACACGGAACAAAAACACTGTCTACCTTATATGGCTACTTAATGTAGCCAGGTATATTTTACGTATGGATGAAATATGTAATTAATGGGAAGTGAATTGGTGGGGTCGTTTTGTGTGCATTACTGAGAGACTATGGGATGTGTGTAAAGTTAAAGTTACAGTTGGTGAAGTGACAAAGGGGAATGCGTGAGCAATGCTTACATTTCGCATTAGAGAATGGATTGAGAGAGTACCGTAATCTTTTGTTATGTTATGTCTGCTCTGTTTTGTTCACTTCACTTGACGTGGATTTACGTACTTTATGCATTCATCCGTGTCAATTGAATAACATCCTCCTCTCCATCCATATGCACACTTAATATGCGCCATGAACTCAACTACGATTGCGAAACGAAGTGTTATTGCAATATATAAAGACATTAAAGTTTTTTACCCTGGCCCTGGCACTTAGAACACAACACCATCAAATTTACTCACGTTACTTGCCTTATGGCTAATTCGCAGACTTGCTTTGTATTCTTATGCAGCGTGACAAATACAAATCTTATTGTTATTCCATCACTCTGTACATAATTCCTGGCCATTTCCATATGTATACATATATGCAAATGGTTTGTATACAAACCCAAACCTTGTTTATAGCTATAATCAAGTACATTGGTAAATAGTTAAGGGAAATATGTCGATAATTGTTAGCAAAATGGAATATTTTGTAAATCGAGATCCACAAAGGTGTAAAATTTGTTTGTTATTACGTTTGATTGTGTATATGAGTGTCTATGGTTTCTTAAATACACGATTAATACGCTGATACATCTGTGGAGTGTGTTAAGCAAGAATTGAAGGATCTAAACGAAAATTTGGTATGTATGTACTAAAGGATTTGGTATCGTGCTATACTCATACCTTAGACCGCTCAACCAAACCATACATAGCAGGAATACTACATTATGTTTCCCTGTACTACCTATGTACTATACTGTTGTAACGTAATTCATTTTTGCCTTCAGAATTTTGAAAGTCGGCACCAATACACATACTTGAAATTAAATATATTTTATGCCTTTCCTAATAGATTAAGCAACTACCTGTGACTTCGATGTAATTATATTTACTACTTTATAAAGCCCACTGTTGCTGTTTCAAATTGGACATTATGATTATTCGTTCAATTAGATTGTCATTCAAACACACATCTTCAAATAAGCAACTCTTAGATATCTCGTTGTTTTTCGGCATAATTTATGTCTTATATGCCAATATGCTATATATAATATGATTATTTATAATTACATAAAAATAACAAGAGTACAAAAAATAATGCACACATAGAGCCCTACTACTGTTGTAGATTTACCTTATTGAAAAGGCAAAGTAAACTAAAAACGGTAGAATTTCCGATAGAAAAACTGTATAGCATCTGGTTTGGTAAAAACAGAAAAGAGAATATCCGTGGGAGGAAGTTTTTGAGGAAGAAGACGGGAAAGAATTATTTTACTTAAAGCTTGTTGTTTTGGTTTGGAACGTATGATGAGTACACAAACGTAAAAATCAATTCACAGAAAATCCAGGTGGTGCTACATGGAAAAGCCTGAGAAATAAAAATGTGTCTATTCATCCTGATTTCCACATCGCTTTTATACTACGTGTAATATGCCCCAGTACAGAATACAGTACAATCCATACATGAAGAAATTAAATACAGTTCATCTGTTAACTAAAACTCGTGTGGTAGTATCACTACTGACATAATACACAGTTCATACACGTTCCTTATTAGGTATAGTGTGGCTGATGCGAATTGTACAAATGTGACTACGTACATGTATGGAGTGTACAAATGCTTTCCCTGCTTATCCTTACACTTCACAACAAATCATCTTTGTACAAATATCGTAAGTGTATACTATACCCTCATCATCCACACTTCTTATGGTTAAAACTAACTGTACATTACTCAACCCCCAATTCGGTTGAATAAAGAAAGGAAACTGATAATGCATTTGTGAATGTGCCACATGTGAACATAACTGAACTTCAAGTTGTCAAAAGAAAAAATCAAACACATCACTTCGAAACATAAAACGACAATACAATTACGCCCGAAGGTTTTGTCACCGCTTTACCTACCTCTACAATTACTTATACAAATAAAATATTCAAATACCTATTTCTAAACGGACTGTATTTGTGTAAAAATGTCCATAAATATTTTAAACATCTTATTCATAGATATCTCTATCAATTCTTCCGGTTTGGGCATTTTATTACTAACAGTTCATTAAATTGTGAAGATGATTTCACATTACCCATGCAATTCATTTAAAAATGCATTATTTACAGTACAAGGTAGATTTTACATAAAAACGCACAAATCTTTTTGTATGTAAAAAACAGTTGTAGTAGTTATATACAAATTGCAAGAATTAATGTGCAGTAATGTCTCATGCATGTATAATTAGCTATAATCTCATTGAATACCTGTGTGGGTTATATGAATGAACGTCTCTGGTGAAAATGAGTGGGGACGGATAAAGTAAGAGGAAAAAGGTTTGTGGTGAAGGTGATGCATTATTATTGTCATGCTATATAGCTATATACTATATACTCCATGTACATATAGATGCACATTAAGAAATGTTAAAGAGGATGCTTGCTGTGTGCTAAAGTGTGAGGACTGTAATACTAGGTATGTGTGTAATTGTAATAAAGAATGTACCAGATATACCTTAGACTTCTTTATACGCTTAAAAGACTTAAATTTTCCTTTATATGTGAATTTGTGAACACAGAGAGTGCATAACCATATAGAGGTACATAGAGAGGTGTAGCTGTAGTAGTGCAATGCTAACAAGCTGTGTACGTGGAAAGGAAAGGAGAACAAGAGTTTTGAAAATCCCGTTGCTGGAACGGTAAGTTCAAACAGAACAGAATAGCAAAATACTTTTCATTGAACGCAATTCATACCACAGACTGACAGACACATGAAGACTTAACTTACAATATTATTTCGCTCTCTGTGTGTGTGGATTTTGTCTATATAAGCTATATAAGAATATTTTATATGTATATATACCTATATAGCTGTTATATGTACATTGATCATATAAATATTATAAGGTTCATTTTTTACCTGTGTGAACTGATTGAGCTGAACAGAATATTTATTATTTATACACCTGGGATGTTTGTACTGCTAGAACATGACAGAGGAGAGCCAAAGCTTTTTCCGCAGGAATGTACATAGGGAAGTTGTAGGAGAATGTTGTAATAATATATTATGTTGATGTGAACATGATCCACTGACAATTGTAAATGTTAATAATATGGTAAGTGCAAATCACATGGAATTGTAATAATATAATACTTTACAGTTGTGCGAGCATAATATCACATATGATGAAGCATGGTATCTGTTATGGAATTACTGTTAATATTTGTGATTCTATAGAAAAACTGAACGTATTTAACTTAAGAAAAAATTTGTTTTTGGATATTCTTGCGAAAATGAAAGAATATTTGCATGAGCACATTTTTTTTCATAAACAATTTCCATCGTCCATGAACAATCCACATTTAGCAATTCCTCCTGGACTAATTTTTCCCTAGAATTGATTTACATTGAAAATTGAAAGAATATTCAAAACTAACAATAAAACATACCTAAAGAAAACTAATACGAACTACGGGTACTACTTGTACTTACTACAATGCTAATAAACGTAATAGTATTAAATTTTCATGTAACTTTTTGAGAATTGTTTTTTTAACTAATGTATTGCACCTGCATCGCATCTCCACAGGACAAGAATGACATTTCCCCCAAAAAGTAAATTTTATGCAAACAAATAAAATGATTTCCTGGATGAGTTTTTGTGTAAAGCACAGCTAGAGAACTTCTCACCACGTTTACTTTTGTATAGGATTTATATTGCGTCTTACTATGGAATATTTGTTATTAGAGGGGTAATAATGTCTCTGGGTAAAAAGAATGGAGTTGTAAATTGTTTATTTGAAATGGAAAGGTGAAGGTCCTTTGTTGCTTTCAATCTTATCATTTCCATTTCAATGTTGCTCAACCCGGGCTGCAGTTGCAGCATCACAGAATTATATTATTATGTTCAACAGAGTTACCGTAATACACACTCAGGGTCATCCGTCCTAATACAAAACAAATACTACAAATGCTACAGTTGTAGTTTATAGGATATACCTATAGCTTTGTATACAGAAACTTTTACTGGTACTAGTTTTTATCATGTACAGTTATGCAAGACAACAGAGCGACGACGGCTGCAGCTTCTGGAATCTTACCGTTATCTTCCTGCATACCTCCTATATCCAATATCAAACAAAAATACGTCTCAAAGAAACTTAGACAAGCGTAAGTGCAAGTGGATGCTCCATTATGAACTTGGGCATTTATTTTATGACGGAGAGATGCGTAGTTGTAAAGGTGGGGGACCCTAAATAAGAAAATGCGTAATATCGTCTTAAGCTGCCTTTTTTGTGTCTGTACTTACTTTCTACTGCCATAAGAAAATCTGAAAATCAAATAGGTACTCACATGGACAATAGTCTACGTATAAGTATATTTTATACGGATTACTTTCAAAAATTCCCATTAAGACACGTTTATGAGTCTTCTATAGCCTTAAGGACTAAAAATACAAAGAAGGTCGAAATAAGAAATAGTAAATTGCAACTACAGAGAGTTGAAATAATTCCTACACATAATTTATGTAAAACAATTGTGAACCCCTTGTAATAAATGTTCATGAATTGTATTTAGGTAAATTTAGGTACATTTTAGGTGTTTACCTTTGATCAAAATATCTCAAACCGTTTTTGAGTTCAAAATTCAATTGCTATCATATCAACAATTAAACTGTTTATACTGGAAGTTTGGATTACAATTCTAATTTATTTGTCTTATTTATAAGCGTAACATAAAACACATCACAATCATACATCATTGATATAACCTAATTGTGGATCATTATGATGACCTTTACTACCGTTTTTACAATTCGTACTAGGTATACACAGATGAATTAGCTATGATTTAGTTTGTTGTTATAAGGGTTATCAGGTATTGCTATATCAATCATGTTGTATTATTTTAAGTGGGGAAATTAGTTTATGAGCAAAAGCTGACAGTCCTTTTACTTAATAAGTAACAATGCCATTACTCCTCCAAGCAAAGTGGTCAGAGACATTCCAACAATCCCATTATCCCCATTACAAAGATCACTGCTGCAAAGACAAAACGTTCCTTGTAGGTTATTATTATTTTTTACTGTATGGCATCCATCAGTTTTTATCTCAGGATGCTCGCCTTGAAGAGCTATAAAAGATGCGCAGGTTCGTGCTACTACCGTTCCGGTAACTATTACTTTTAAACAGCGGTCGTCGCCTTAAAATAAAAAATAATACATTTTTTAATAAATTTGTATCTTATGCCATCAGATACAAAAATTGCCAAGATTTTCTGCTACGATAGCAGAAGTAGTAATAATAAATGTCGATTTAAATAGAATGAATATTTTAATATGGACTGCCGAGAGTTGCTTACCTGGATTAGCACTAGTACACAGTATTTCGTCTCCATTCGACTTGGAACAATCTTTGTCTGGCGGGGGTTGCCCTGCTCGTTCTAACTCTGGTAACAACAGAGATTTGCCTTGAACACCGGGACCCTCAGTTTGACAAATATAGCATTTCAGTGCTGAAATTCAAAGAAACAGTATTATTATAATGTTGCGTAGGTGCGTGCTTACGATTTTTAACTAGAACAATAAGTAGGAAGAAACGGTAGTGTTCCAATAACTAACTATTCTCAATGTCTCAGTGGAATCTGCAAAATATAAAATGCAACAGACAACAACGATCATGTAATGTACTACGAAAAGAATGCTGGTTACCGCTTGTAGATGTGAACAGGGGGATGAAGAAGGCCAGCAAAAGAATAGCGAATTTCATGTTCATAGGTGAAGTGTAGACCTGCTTTGTTTAAGATGGTAGAATAACCAAACTTCCTAAAACTGTCGATGTGAACTTTGTTAACGTATTAATTACTGAGAAAAGACTTCCCAAACGGAGGAATATTCGGAAAAATGTCGGAGGAAAATTGAAAGTCGGAAAATGAACAAGCGTTTACGATTTTCTCCGATAAGGCTCTGAAAGACAATCTTGTTTTTGACTATTGTGTCTAAAATGGCAATCTCAATTTTTGAGACAATAAAAAATACATATAACTAACAATTTTATAAGCAGAGAAGTGTCGTGGAAACAAATTGGAAAATCACATAAACATGTGATGCTGTTTTATACATTTAATAAACCATTCGTAACGGTTGAATGGAGTGACGAAGGGGACGTGACACATTGTATAACACTGTCACTTAATAAACGAAATGAAGCTGTGGTAGTTTAAAAATTGCTAGCACATAATTTTTACATTTTTTATTGTCCAAAGTTGTATCACATTTCTGTTTTATAATGATAAATAATGTACCTAAGTAAATTACATGAACCAAATAAAATTGAATTTTGTGAAGATGACTCCCATAGCAAATAATAAATACATGTTGTTGAGTTTTGAGCTTAAATCATGTTGGTACAATTTATAAGGAACCTTAGAGAAAATAAAGCACGCCAATATTTTGTATATAGAAAAATGAGGGAAAAGGCCGGAAATGAAAGTAATAAATGCAGGAGTTTGTTGGGAGATGTAAGTATGAAGTGACTTATTCCTGCAAAGTTGAAAGCAATGAACTCCGGACAATAACAAAAAGGTTATTTCCCAACGAGCATTTACATAACGTCTAACGACACAACAATAATATCATTTATAACATCAAGTCCCTCTCATAATCAATAACCATAGGTATTACTACTCCCAAGAGAGTAAAACTGACAATAATATACAGGCATCCCTTCATATACCTATATAGAATAGAGTCCTCCTAATATAATAATATTCCCTTATATACCTTAACACACAGACGGGTACTTATATAGGCATTGAAGGAATTGGGAAAAAGTAACTGTACAATAAGGAAAGGAAAAGGAAGGGATGAGGATTTGGAGAGTTCAACAACCCTCCTTGTGCCCTGGACTTACTTCTCCTCTCGGAAATATTTTTTCCTCGTCTCTGCTGACCCAAGGCACACACACAACATGGAAATCATGACTTTGAATGAATATTATTCTTCGGCTGCTCCAAACCTGAATTACAAGAAGAAAGATCTGAAAACAAGGCAATGACAAAGGAATATGATATGGTGACACGATAAGAAAGGAACCAAACTCACACAGCACAGCCCTTCTCTCGTTCTTCTTTCAACCCCAAGTCAAATAAGCGGCTTTATACATAAAATCACTTACAAAATTACAATTGCTCAACATTTCTCCGCGGATACATCACACACACACATAATACTCCTTTAATTTCCTACTTGTACAGATATTTTTCTTCTTTTAAGTACTATACCCTTATATTTCCATGTAAACTCTTGGCACAAGATGCAGCAGCACGGAAGGATCCCTTCAGCTTATTCTCCTACTTACTGTCTCCTTATATTTGCTTTCTATATATGCGGAACATTACATATAGATTCCTATAATAAATATAATAATATACTAATTTTGTACAGCAAATCTTGTTCTTCTGTAGCTTTTCAGCTTATATATGCTGTATAGAATGTATTTACGAAGAAAAGTATCCTTTGCCATGTAATCTCCCTTTCTACAAGTTATTATGAAATTTCATGGGTCTCTCAGTCTGAATACGATTGAAGTACTTACACTGTATTACATACAATTAAGACACGACACTTCGTCAGCTTTTAAATACACTTTGTACAATATACTTTTGATTTCTAAGTTAAAGGGACCCATAGCAGCCTGCATTCTTCTTTCATTATATATAGGCATGTCCCTTTATGGTATATTTATCTCTGCTGTGTAAAAGTGTATCGTTATAATGCTATAAGAGTGAAACCACGGATTTCGTCATAATTCTTTTGGAAAACACATTCATCTTATTCTGGATGATATTTATATGGGTTCTGTCATGTATATGTTTAGTTTATACGAGCGTGTAAGTACCTAATTTTATTATTTTTGGAATTCTCTTTCAAAATAAATGTCTCATCTTGTTAGGACTAGAAAGGATCACGATTCATATACTATAAGTGAATGATGTGACTTACATTTGATTTGGTTGACCATTATTGTAAATAAGAGTTGAATAGACAGAATAGAGTAGAAATATAGTTGCTATATTGTTGTATTATTATTGGATGACCATTCTATTGTATATTGATTTACAATGCGCGTTTCTTCATTTACAGTGTGAAGTTGACCAGAACAAAAATATTGACATGAATCTTATTTTTAAGACACATTCTTGTGTATTTACGCTAAACTTGATTTGGGGAGAGTTGTAGGAAATCAGATGAATTAAATTTAAGGTTATCTTATCGTTCAAACGTTCATGACCCTTAAAATTCTTTGTTGCATTTGATATCGAAGATAGAGCAAAGACAAAATATTTACAGAGTCTTCACGTAAAACCAGTTTCTCAATGTTAGTGCGTAATAAACGCTGACATTCACACAGACTGCGACTTTGACATTTATTTAGAACGTTGCAAAAGGTGATGAGAGAATGTGTTATTTCCAGATGCGACTTTGACCGGAAGATGACAAGAACAAGATTGACATTTCAGTTGACAGTTGACACAAGACATGCTGAAAGATTCTTTCTTTGAAATATCAATGCGCCTAGAAAAATTACAATTGTAGTTGCATGTGAATGTGAATGTAGTATTTGCAAATATTTGTACACACAAGTAGAATTATATTTTCGATATATCAAATTTTATATACGCAATTCATTCAAAATTGCTGAATTCGTTCTTTAAAATGAAATTAACCCTTGAAACCCTTGAATCTTGAGACCTTTACCTATTTAGTTGCATTAAATCTTTAACTAAACAATTATTTCAGGCTAGAATGGTTTGCACTTACCAAATAAAAAATTAATGCCCTTTCACCACAATTTAATGACTTGACTTCACCACAATTTATTGACAGATCAAACTTATCTAATTGTGTTATGACTGAAGCAAAAAACTTTGGATATAAAACTCACAAGCAGACGTCTAATTAATTAATATTCACTTATGTAATTCATAAAAAGTATGCAATCTGTACTTATACTGTATTTGCCATTGCACACGCACATGTTTCAATTTATTGTGTAGATAATTACAGCAAAACCTGCAAAAACTCTACAGCTGTATCTATCTGTACACATTAGCCTGTTAGTATTAAGGCATTTAGCAGAGAAGATGTTGAGACACGTCCCCCTGCACATTGAAAAAGTGAGGTCGAAAGTTAAATGTTTATGTAGTGGTAGGTTAGTAAGATTGTTCTGTCATAGAAGAGTGGAATAATATCACTGTGTATAATGGCAAAGGTATCTTCTTCAACTCTTCTTGTATGTGTGTCTCTGACCGCAACGTAAAAAATCCTAACCTCAGTCAAACAGGCGAAACAATCCTTTTCTTTTGTAAAACTCTCCGTAGTATATACCTTGACTTTTGATTCGGCTTTATAGTAATCTAATACTAAATACGTGTAGATAGGTTTATATAGCCACAGCATGCTTTATGTTAGTACTTACATCATAGCTGTATATACTGGAATCCTTTATATACGTTATAGTATACTTACATAAAATATTTTATTTACTTTTAGCAAATGATATAATGATATAAGTGATGCTGATGAAGATGATGATGATGATATAACAAGTGAATTGAATTCAGATGCTGCTTATCTCGCGCTACATGATATTTTACTAAATGTACTATTTTCCCTCTTTTATCTTTATAACTCACCTTATAAGATTCTCGTATATGGTTTTTAGCACACGGGATAGTTTGGTACAAAGGTATCATCAAGCGTTAGAATCCTGACGTGAAAAATGTGAATGATGATGATGAAAAGTGTAAATGAATAAGGGAAATTGTCTGTGAGCAATAAATCATCAAGTAAAACATTCGAGTCATGTTACTCCTCATGCAGCCCTGTATATAAAGAGAACAACACAGAAGAGTATACAGTAGACACAGACACAATAAAAGTAACAAAAGTAACAAGAGAGAATGCGTTGCACACTGTACGGTTCAGTTTGAGTTCATTCGGCTGAAAGTTTTACTAATAGACGAAGAAGAAGAAGATCCAGCCTGTGTTCTCCAAGCTTCATTGATTAGCCGTTAATTGTACAGTCAATCTGACTGAATCTCATTGGCAGACACATAGACACATGCAATTTACAATTTACACACTTAAGAATGAGAATGAGACGTGTGCAGCTCTAATGGAATGTAATGCAACTTTGATTTTTTTGTTGCATAGAAATACTTTGTGTAATTGTTACGTTTAAGAGAAGAAGAGCTGTATCTCTATCTCTGTTCTTTGCCCGTCTGTCTGTCTTTCTGTCTGCTGTGCTCTTGTCTTTTCTGATAAATTCTGTTTGTGCTTATATAAAGGAAATCTGTCTAAAGGGAGGCTCTTCTTCTCATCGCACTTCACTTCCTTTCTCTTTTCCAATAATTCCCATTTAGCAGTCAGATTGCTAAAGATAGCAAGTACAGTAAATACATGTCCAGTTATCTTTATTCACAAATAATACTTCCTTTCCTCTCTCTCTGTCTTTTATGTACCTAGCTCTGTCATACAAACTCATCTTCCTTCACATTTCTCAGAAATAGGAAGCTTCGCAATTTTCAACCAACATTTTTTCACTAATTCCGCAATTGCTCTTTAGCGGAGTCTATGGAAAAAATAAATTCGTTTCAAGTTTACAATATCATACACTTGATAATACTCGTTACAGACACTACAATAGTATTTGTTAATAGGAATATTTTTGTATAATAAACTTTACAAACAGTTGTAGCTGCAGCTTCAATCACTATGTCTGCTAATTAAAGATAATAAAAAATTAAGGTCAATGGATAAATTTTAGCAAAGGCGCATGATTTCCAACATGTTTTGCATATTAAATTTTTTAACTAATTTAATTGCTAAAAGTTACGATTCACAAAACGCATGTTATTATAGTAAAACTAAATCTTTATCTTGTAAATTTGAAAATTTAGTTAGTTAAAGTGAAATAATGAATTCTCACGTTAATTGCTACATTTATCTCTATGTAGACTAATTCATCGGATAAAACCACTTTCCTTCAATAAATGTCCATCTATAAGTGCAATTCTGGTTATGAAGTCAAATCAAAAGGGAAACTACATATTAAGTACATAGAAGTAGCATTATGGATTTATTTGTGCCATCAAAAGATTTTTCTTTACTACAGTATTATACAATTGCATTTTTTACATAAATAACATTCCCATTCAAACACACAGCAGACATGACTTATAATATCACACAGAAAAATTCCCTGTCAAAATGATTCTGTATATCTCGTCTGCATATTTGTACTGTCTCTTGCATTGTACCGTAATCTAAATCTTCTACCTGCAGCATGGCACTCATTGCATAATTTCCACATAAAATATACATTATGCTTTCGTTGTACTTGTAAGTGCGTTGTTCATTAATATGGCTAATAATCTTACATTACTTTTCCCTCTGTAGAAATCCAGCCTGCTCATCATCTCCTAGTACCACGACTTACCTTATACTGCAACTATATAGATACTTACCATATAAACAACTTTACACAGAGTTTACACGATTGTTATGCACATACGAACTAAGTACTGCAGAACAATGAAATTGACAAGTTGTTTTATATAGAGATTCCAATCCAATTCTCCTTAGCACTACATTTTTACACGCATAAACAACAGAGTAGAGCTATATAATCCTTGCACAAAGCTCCTTTGCACTTTTACATGTGTATTCCTGTGTATAGAGTGTCTGTATCAGGATTTCCATCAGGACAACTGAAAGAAAGATGACGATTCGCATCAGTTGTCTGCTCACGCTCGACGAGCGAGAGAGAACAAGAAGAAAAAAGTCCCGAAAGGAATAAAATGCCGTATAGCAGTCTCCTGGTAAAAAGTAGCGTTGTCTTTTCAAAGCAGCTTCACACAAGAAATGAAACAGCATTATTATAATACGATACATCATCATGATCAAAATGCCGGTGTTGTGTGCAGTGTGCAGACTTTTGCAAAAATTAAACAAGAAAAGACACCTGACAAAACAACGTAGAAATCAAAACGTTCTTCTTGCACAGAACAGATATAGGGATTTCTCAAAGGAACAGTAAATTTGTCTAATTTTACATTATATTAGTATGCCTGTACAAGAAGTATATAGAGGCCTTGCAAATTGATGTGATGCAATGATGAGATAATGCCAAGAAAATGTTGCATCTTTTCCAATCTCAGAATGAATACACCACCACGTACATGCCATTATACATTCTTTACCTATTTACTATACGTAAAAGGTTATAAGGCAAAAGATAACGTTATTTTATGCACTACTCTCATCTTCACGTATTAACATCGCAATAAGACAGAGAAGACTTTCCCATGTGATTGTAGTCAGACACCTATCACAACAACAAACGTGCAGAGTGCAACGTTTAAGACGTCTGGAAGAACAAGAAGAAAAACAGCAATCATGTCTTTACTTTCTCAGAGTCATTTTTCAACAAGGTGTATGTATGTGTATATTATATAATGAATACTAGAGCGTAAGTCTTATATAAAGTGTTATATTATTTATATTAATAAGTATAACTTATTTGGCCACCCGGCCTTTGTTATAGTAAACTTGTGCAGCTACCGTTGCCAATTTTTGTGTGCGTGGGGCTAAACCTCAATGGTTTCGCCTGAGAGTACAGATATATCACTCAAATTCTTTTCTCTCTGGCAATAATAATTGAACGGACCATTTTTGCATATAAATTGCGATGTTTTTCACTTAAAGGAAGAAGCATAGCAATGTAGTGTACTATAAAAAATCATCGTCTGCGTTGAAAAAGTGAATATAAATTCATGGGGTAGTTTGACATGTTTTTTCTATGCAAAAATGTCTATATATGGTGTCACTATTTCCCTAATGAATTGTTTAACGCTCAACATAACTTTTACCTTTTCCTACACACAAATTTCAAGTCTAACCCGAATGAGTAAACAAAGCCATGAAGCAAAGAAGGCTATATACATACATATGTTTATATATACTTTACTATAGGTAAGTTATACGCTATAGATATATATGACATTTAATTTTAAGATGGTAAAACTAATAAAATGTAGTACGAGACTACTACTGTGTGTATCTGTACAGTATTGAAATGTGTTTAAAAGTAAAGACTGCTAACGGACACTCCAGAGTCGGTTGTCTATTCCATTCATGTACATAATGGGCGAAACAAAGTTCATTAGCCCCGGTCCAGTCCTAACATACTTTATTAACTTTCCTCTCTATATTATACCTGTCTAATATTCTCTGTAAGTATGTGTTGCTTATTGCACCTTGTATTTAAACCTAAGGAGAAATAATACACACAGAGATAAGAATATCAGAAGACCCAAGCTAATAAACCCTCAGATAAGTATAGTAGACAAAATTAACGCACGAATGCCAAACCCTTTAAGTACTATTTCTGGAGAGTGTCTTTGAATACTTGCACTTTATACCTGGGTTCGTGTAACATGTTCTTAAAGCAATGCAGCATATTGGTAAATATAATATCTACAGGTGAATTTACATACAATGATTTTCCACACAGTCGTTTTCCTTCGCTGCTTTAAAATCAACCTTCATTTTAATGGGAGAATCCACATAATAAACTGTAAATACTTTAAATTAGAATACGTACGATGCATTCTTTTAAAATATACGCAGGGCAATTGTAAATGTGACGACACGCGACTGACGCGACTAAACAAAATTATTTATTTTCTTAACAATCCAACATAGTATACAACTACCGTGTTTATATATATACTAAAAAATTTCAAACAATCATACTGTAATATATAGTAGTAACATTTATGTTTCCGTAAATCATCCTATTCATGAGAATCGATGAAGTCTCAGTAGGCATATGACTTGGAAACATTTTTGTACACATTTATTTTCAAGGCCTTAGTTGTTGCCGTCATACCTGAATATGCTTAACTAATGCTATAATATTCTGATCTACATTTTTCCAAATGAAACATAAATGTAACAAATACAAATGTAACAAAAATTCAAATCAAGTTAGATCAAAGCAATTTTTTTCCAAAATATGCCTTAAAGACATACTTACTGTAATGTAAGTACCTGCTTACTCCCTGTTAGGTGTAGGGCCTCAATTTTGAATATAACTCTTAACTTAAAATATATAAATATATCAACAAAAATGCATACAAGTAAAATAATTTTTAATACCTATTGTGAACGATGAGCAGATACTTCTGGTTCTACATATTACAATCTGCATTTATCAAGAAACATTGTGGCTCTACTACTTTTACTTAAAAAGAAGATGACAATAATATTAATATAGCAAATCATCAATAATTTACACACTATGTAGTGTGTAAATTATTGATGATTTGATTGAGTGATGTGATTGAGTGTACACTCATTTCCACAAAGGAGACACAGGCAATTGTATATAAAAAATTTAATTGTTCGTGTAGTATTTTATACAAGAAAATATTCTTACGCATTATAATACGCAAACATTATTATGTAGAGAAATACATTACATTTCTAGAGTCTCTCTCACAGGTGAAGGTACTATTTTTATACATTTATGTTCACCTGACACTTCTAATAAAGATTCTACTATAGAATGCCTATATTTCGTATAATATTTGGTTGTTGGCATTGCCTTGCGTTTTGTATATGCGTATATAGTATATATGTATTATACACTTATATAAATCACCGTAATGGTTGAAGAATGGCAAATGAGCTAACAATACAGAAAAGGAATGACAATTGCAAAGCCAATAGCTGTGAGGCTATTTCCCTTCTGTTTCTTGCTGCATATTACGTTATGTTAACACTACATTTTACAATGGCATGGCTATAACCATTCAATTTAAAGCTACTTGTCATGTCCTTCCATAACATACACAATCTCTATATACCTTTTCTATTTTACTCGGTGTGCATGTAATGTTTAAGCACCACAGTGCTAAAAAGCTACACACAGGAGTAAACTACACAGGTAAAAGCAAATGATTAGTATTACTCTCGCATCACTTAAGTTGCGACTCGTTCATGTACAATCTTCTATGTACTAATAGTCTTATGGTGGTGGTAGCAGATAGACCGGTCGCTTACACATAACTACATAACTACATAATCCACACTACTATATAATAATACAATGATGTAGACATACGATTACAATTTTACAATGCATTATAGGTCCACAACCATACTACGGATAAAACATTCTTGTGTATAAGGCAAAGGTAAAAAACGAGAGAAGGCAATTTGCTTTTTCCTTTCGGTTGGCGTTGCTTTTAAGCTTTGCCTTTCTATCTTCGTTTCATGTCGCACGAAATTAACTTATAGCTCACGGCTCTCCTCACACATTTTGATTTGCAATTTTGCGACTTGCATTAAATTATTCGATATGTTTTCCCTATAGATTCCTTTATAAGTATATAAAGGATTTGGATATAGATATATATAAATGGATTGTGTAAGTGTTTAAGTATAGCTGTGTATTTTATTACTATATGTATTCACCTTGTTCGGGGTTTTTATACGGATTTTTTATATCAGCTGACAACAAATGTATAAATGTTTTTTGTAGCATGGAACTGTGTTTCATGATTTGATCGTTCCTTACTATGTTTTGGCTCATTATTGTCAGTTAAGAGAAAATAGCGTTAGTTTTGCTATATACAAAGCTCATAGTATACAATTTATCACCTACAGCGTAGCAATGCATTGTGTTTTCATGTTTCAGTTTTGTCATGTCCGTTTTTCTTTTCGCTGGGGTTTTGTACGTGTGTGACTGTCTCTGTGTAAAAGCGTAAATCGTTTTGCATGTGATTTGGTATATACAGCTTGGAAAGAGCCATTCCTTTAAGTTGAACACAATGTTTGCAAGGAAAAAATTGTGCTAAGAGACAAACATATTTATAACGGCTACCATGAGGAAACACGCACTTAGCTATTATCTACAACTAAAAAGGTTGGCTTAAATGGGTTTTGTTACTTAAGTGTAGCATACTAAAACAGAATGACTTTCGGTGGTCATTTGCACACAAAAAAACTGTCAATGATGATGGTTTGTCATTTGTTGGAAAATTGCTTTTGTTTCTTTAAGGTTTAGACAGTGGTGGACAGGAAAATGTTAGGAAGGACATACGAAATCGAAGATATAGAGACAGTAATGTAATTATTTATCGTACAGCCATATAAAGAAATGTCGTTGTTGCAGATGAGAATAACAAGAATTGAAATAATAATAAAATAATAACTGTTAATACAGTAAGCTTACGTTTTAGAAAGAGTAAGAGACAATAGTACCAAGAGAGAATTATGTGTCTTACCTTGTAGTGTAAGTAGTAAGCATTTTCCTTACGGGATTTTCTTCGCTTTTTACGCTTAACATTCTTCTGCTCGTTGTACGAATTTAATTTAACACAATTTCTTCGGAAATTATTTTGCTTTCGTTATTTACCGGCTGTATTTTAATACATATGAATAATTTTCAGTTTTGACAAATATAAAAACAGATTCAACTATTTCGCAGTTGGCAGTGTTAAATTTTGTAAAAGAATAAGTCCATTCCAGCTTGAAAAGTGCAAAAATTACTGCAACCATCAAGAAACAATTTTAAATAATAATTTTCCACACAAAAATGATTTCGATTTCAATTTTCTTAAGCTATAGCATCTTACAATCACAATACTCTGATTGAATTATAATACATAATAATATTATAGAGACAGAGAGAGAGAGAGAGAAAATTGAGTTAATCATTGAGAAGATATTACGTTGCTCCTTTGCAAGTTGTAGATTTGATTGTATGGAGTAATATATATCTGAATGCAATTGTACTTTTTCATTTCATTCATATTCTCTCCGAGAGCATCTTGGAAGTTTTTACTACTATACTGTTGTGTATTACACTTTATATATTATTATTACTCTTACACATCATAATCTGCATAATAAAGTTTATATCTTTACTACACACTTGAGTAACAGGTAGTACAACGAGTAATCGTGAATTACTCAGTCGTATGTATTCCAAGGAGCACACAAGTCGGCATAACATAACTTATTATGCATTCAAACCAAAACCAAACACATAAAACCCTGCAGTAGTATAGAATAATATTATTCTTATATTACACTCGTGCATTTATTAAATAAAGCTAAAGCTAAAGCATTATCCCACGTAGTATATACATTCCTATATGTATATATACTTATCTGGCAGCTCACATAAATATAATATATATTTACTAAGCGTAAGAAAATTAATAGTGTTTTTCTGTATCTGTATGTGGTCTTGGTATTAGCATATATATTTTATGTGCAGATGAGACTGGTATATAGCTTGTATACATTTATTTTTAATATAAGCCACAGTAGCAGCAGTAGTGTACTTGTTATAAGTTTATAAGGTTTATTAAAGGTGTGTGCATGTGCAAATTGAATATTCATGTGTTATTGTTCTCCTTTTGGTTTTGCTTCACTTTACATATGTACTACTATTATATATAATGATAATGTAACACAGAAGGGTAACATCATCATCATATAACGTGGAGATAACCATACGGAAGTCGGCGGGAGACAAAGTTCCGTTATTACAGCAGTAGCAACAGCTCTATCCTGTTTTTTAGACACAGTCAAAATCTGGTGCAACATATTGCATTCAAAAATATTCAAATCCAGCACTGACATGACATACAATCATTATTACCCGCACCAAAACTATAACAATAACCATCAAGCTACTTTTACCAACCAACAATTACACACAAACCTAAAATGAATGAACACGCAATTAATTTAACATTCCATGGACGTAATCCTCCACCTACACCTTAAACTACACATACAGAGACTTTACACACTACGTAAACCTGAATTGTACTTCAAAGGAAATAAATTACTATTTTAAAGATTCCTCTTAAAATTCAGGTTAATTATAACAGCAGAAGCAAAATAAAATTCAGCATATCAATCAGTGATTGTAAATTGGCAGTGTAAATTTTTTCCTTCGTTTATATTCCTTACTTTTTTATTTTAGGTTTCCCAATCAAATAATTAATATTATACCTTTCAGATTCACTGTCACTATCCATTAAAAATAAAACAAACAATTTGTAGGTACACATACATAGAAATTTTGGTTCTGAGATAGGAGAATTTGTATTATTTGCATTTCAGTGTATAAATATTGGGCCAGAAATTGAAAGAGAGTTATTTGCAGTCTCTCAGGCAGTGCAAATAAATAAGAGACTGCAGAATAGTAAATAAAAAGCATCATGATTGAATTATTATTTTTCTCTGTAGTATAGAACAGTTCTACTACGTTTTATCTTTGTAGCCGAAACGGGATAAAAAACAAAGCTGGTGAAACAATCTACCTGTATTAAGTACGAGAGATGACGTAACTCCCTATAGCGCAGTACCGTATTGAAAGTTGAAGCCATTAAGCACGATATTATTATTATTGTAAAGAAATTAAACTGTACTATTACGGACTAAAACGTATGGCCAGACTAAACATCAACAGGTATAATAGTAAAGATATAAAATCCCATAAAGTAATTCAAAACTACTTATACTCCAACTATTCCCCTGTATATAATGTACTGCAACCATTCAACCTAATCTACCACACCAAGCAATTAAAAACAACAAGAAAGAAAGCAAACTATAAACGGTGAGTGCAAGCAAACCCTCCTAAGTAGCTTATACCTACACATACATCACATAGGTACACACACAGCTATACTTTATTACAAAAGCATAAAATAAATAATACCTATACAAAATCTCCTAGCTTTTCCACTTTTATCAAATCATACATCCATGATGAAGCTACAATATAAACCCCAACCGAAGTGAATAGAACTTTTAAAAGTGTAAATCAAAGCGAGACTATACCTACTACTAGTAAAAGCAGACTGAAACTAAACGTTTATATAATTCACTATTTAACTGGACTTGTGAGACTTATAACGTACATTAGTATATAAGTTACAAGACAGACAGACACTCCTACACCATAGGAATTCTAGTATAGTGCTTATATACCTTTGTAAATTACACACTCATCGTTCGTACACAAAACTCCGTTTGATTCTGCCAGAACCAAACTACTCTTACAACATACAACCCTGCTATACCATGAAATAGTAAAGCAACAGGCTTTTTCTCTCCTACACTACCCTTGCCATGCAATTCAAGGCATTTTACAGAGATAGCTACTACTACACACCTCTGTCTGTGTGTGTTGAATAGAAAGGTAAATGTTGCCTGTGCTGTAATACACGGGAAGAGCAGACGGAATGAATAAGCTCATGCTTCGTATCCTCGTCCCTCACCTTAACATTCAACAATGGAGCATTGAACATTGAACCAAACTCAAGTTTAACCAACATAACATTTTACTACTACACCCGTCATGTGCATGGATGCTCTTATACTTTTATCCCATAGGATTGTCTGTGTGCAATGTTTATCCCGTTCTTCCTTACAGAGTTCTATGTACATAGCTTAGAGAGCTTTACGTGCTTTGCTTACATACAAGCTAAAAACTGAACGTGTATTAGGCATACTGGTTTGATAACATTACTATATACACTGTACTGGTATGTGTATGTGCATTGTACTTTACTCATGACAATTTTATACACGGGAATATTATATACACTTATGATTATCACAGAGCCGTGGCAGACCTGCCCGCCCAATATTCTTCAGTGTGTATAAAGCTATACAGACACACACAGACAATGTATAAAGGAATATTATATAGAAAGCAACGTGTATACCGTAATATTTTATTTTACCTGTTTAACTCTCTTCCTGCATCCCATCCCGTATAAACTTCGAGTTGACGACTGGGATTTACTATACATTCATCTTCTCATCTGTTCATTGTATTCTTGTGTAGGTAGTAGGGAATGCAATACCGTGGGGTTCTAGCAATACCGGTATTCGGTATTTTCGGTATTGAGGCCTTCGGTAATACCGGTA